>JAQFVV010000803.1:0-210499 GCA_028023455.1 Epiperipatus broadwayi | reverse complement strand
TATATATATGTCTGCCTATTTTTATTCATATGTCTATTTACAAATCTATTCATCTATATATTTATGTAGATAACTATTTATTTATCTGTCCAGAAGCAGTAAAAATGTGACAAAATAACCAAGAAACCGAAATATAAAATAATGTTATAAGTTAAGATCATCAACTTTCTCTCATTTAATAAGAAAATAAAATAGAGTTACACAAAAAATGTGACTCTTTTAACATTTTACTTTTGCTCACAATTTTATTCTTCAATTTACAATTTAGTCCAAAATATGCAGAAATTACAATCAGATGTGGAAAAATAAAAGCAAAAAAATTTTTCTGTAATTACTATAATTTTTTTTAATAATGTTTCTTAAACTTCAATATTTATTTCAATTATCTGATTATTGATATTTTAAAATCTGGTTCATATTTTTTAAATAATTTCTTTGTTTCTTTATCTACTTTTAAAATATTAATATCATTTCTATCATTTTCTTGTATAAATTTAATACTATTTTTACATTTTATTGCTTGTCTCATTTTTTTATTTATAGTAACTAGCATGTCATAATTTTGGAGGCTACTTTGTTTTTTGATTAGTATTTAATTCTTTATCAACTTCACACATTTCATAACTTTTTTTAATAATACCACCATTTTTTTCTTATTGTTGAAATTATTTTTTTCTATATTGTCTTGTGTTATACTTTTGAGCCTTTTGTTTTTTCCCATAGCTTTTTGTGTTTTGGAAATTCATAGCTTTTTATTTTTATGTGAGCTATCATCGATTCTGTTTTCATACTGTTTTATAACAAAATAAACTACTTTAAAATATTCTCATATTCCTTGTTTACTTTATAAATTATCTTTTTCTCACAATAAAAATTACTGATAAATTTTTGTTTTCCTGCATTACATAACTTTATAATAATTTTTTTATAAATTATTAATTCGTGCTGTCCTTCTGAACATGTTCAATCGTATCATCAAGAAAAATGTTAATATTTTAAGGAAATTAAGATGAAGTTCATTAGAATATTTCTGAAGATAAGGAATACCACCTTTCAATTCTTTTTAAATAGTTTTTGAATGTTTACTTTTGCCTTAACACATAATTTATATTTTATCAATCAATGACAACTTTCTAGGATGAATTTATTAAATAAATTATTGTCTTGAAACAATATTTATCTATTAAAATAAAATTCATCATTGCTGTGCTTTGTTCAAAGCTTTTTAGTTTCTCTAAATTTATTTGATCCTGTTTTAATTATAGTTTTTAAAGTCTCCCATGATAATTTTGAATGTATAACAAATCAAAAATATTTTTATTTTACAGGACAGGGAACTACTGAGAATGAAGAGGGGGAGCACATTTTACTATGAGCAGACTTTGGGTCTTTGGATAGAATACACCTGATTATGTGATGAAATATATAACCTAGAATTGTATATACTTTCTAATAGACTGAGCTCTGTATATTTTTATTGACTTAGACACAATTTGGGTTAGTTCATCCAGTTCTCACCCCTTTCTGGCTCCGTTAAACCACAGTATTTAAACTTGGAGTAATGGCTTTAGACTCTTCTAACAGGTAACAAAATTATACTGGTCAGTAACTATTGTGTCTCTATATAGATGATGATTGATTATCCAAACTCTTTAAATATTACTCTAGTATCAAAGCACACATATAATAAGGCTATGTGTGCATATACATATTCAAGGTTATTATACCAATTGTTATGAATGCCTATTTGTGATAATAATAGTAAGAGTAATAGATGATAAGCTACATAATAATGATGAGCTAGAGACAAGATAGAAAATAATAAATTATATTACATTTATTGAATGACAACAACAAAAAAATAGTTTAACAATAGTGAGTTATATAATCAGCTGTATTCCTAAAGGATGAACTTCCTACCATATTGTTATTTAAAAACATAAAAATCGTTATTCATAACCCATGGTAGGAATTTCATGTACTTGTTTTCAATTATTTACACTGATGCATATATATATATATATATATATATATATATATATATATATATAAATTATTAATCAATGTCTGTATTCCAATTATAATAAAATATATACAATTATTCAAAACACATACAATAATTGATATAACAATATTTTAAACAAATATATACTTGTTTAATAGAAGTACTTTCAACCATCTATGTAGTCATTATCAACTAGACTCAAATTGTATTAGAAAAACCGTTTACAAATGTAATTAAAAGCAATACACGTCATACATCATTTTCCGCTAATTCATTAATTTTATATTGGCTGTCTGTCTATTTATCAACCAGATGCTTTCACTTTTTATTGTTATAGCTTCTTTAATTTTTAACGTTTATTATTATTTCTTCTTTCAATACACAGAATTTTAACTTTATTAAAAGTCAAAATAAAAACCATAATTACATGTTACATTATGATCAAAAAATACTGATGGTGATACATCATCATTTCTTAACATTCTCTTGTCTTGATTTTTACTTTCGTTTATATATAATAACAAATGCTCCTCGCCAGTCTTTTTTCTCCAATGTACATCGAGATTCCCCCATATTATGCCTTTCCACAAAAACATGAGCCATTTTGTATATTGAAAACAACTTTGATTTAAAATACCACACCTCATTTTTTGAATTATTTATTAATCTATTTAAATTAGGAGTAGTGTAAAATGCAACTCCGATATCATATTTTTATATATCTGTTTTATAAATTTAACCTGTTCATTACAAATAAATGGTATTGATATCCAAGTATATTTTATTTTATCAATATCTATAGCATCTAAAATAGTTTCTATTATTATTAAACTTAGTAACAATATTATAAATTAATTTATGATCATATCCAACATTTAACAAATCCATAATAAATACATTTATGTTACTTATTTTATCAGAACTATATTTACATAATTTATTATTCCTAAATAAAAAATGATTTTAAACTGGATAATTTATGTGCAAATTGGCATATTTGAATACCAAGGAATATATCCTCTTTTTTTATTATCTTTTATTACCATACAATACATCTAATTTATTTTTAATACGTGTAACTTTAATATCTAAATACTGAATTGACTTTTTTTCTTCAAAAAGATTTACTCCATTTTTTAAACCTTCTAAAACTATTTAACTCATTGAATAGCATACTTTATAATAATAGAAATATTTTAGATGTGCTATAGATATTGATAAAAATAAAATATACTTGGGATATCAATACCATTTATTTGTAATGAACAGTGTTAAATTTATAAAATAGATATATGTGAAAATATATGTCGTGGTGCATTTTATACTACTCCTAATTTAAATAGATTAATCCATACTTCAAATAATAGGTGTGGTATTTTAAATCTTAGTTGTCAATATATAAATGGCTATGTTTTTGTGGAAAAGGCATATATTGGGGAATCTCGATGTACATTGGAGAAAAGATCAAGGGAGCATTTGTTATTATATAAGCGAAAAATCAAGACAAGAGAATGTTAGAAATGATGATGTATCACCATCAGTATTTTTTGATCATAATGTAACATGTGAATATGTGGTTTCGATTTTGATTTTAATAAAAGTTAAAATTCTGTGTATTGAAAGAAATAATAATAAATGCAAAATTAAAGAAGCTATGTTAATAAAAAAGTGAAAAGCAACAGTTGTTAAATAGACAGACAGCCAATATAAAAATTAATGAATTGTTAGTGGGAAATTGATGTATGACGTATTGCTTTTTATTTACATTCGTAACGGTTTTTTCTATTACAATTTGAGTCTAGTTGTTAACGACTACATAGATAGTTGAAAGTACTTCTATTAAATTGGTGTATATTTGTTTAAAATATTGTTACTGTATTAATTATTGTATTGCTTTGAATAATTATATATATATATATATATATATATATATATATATATATATATATATATATATATATATATATATATATATATATATATATATATATATATATATATATATAAGATCACACATCTGAGTGACTGGCTAAATCAATATTATTTACAGTCACATTTAAATGATAGTTCTTGCCAAGCTCTTGTTGATAGTTATCAATCTTTTGGGGACCCTTTCTTATCTATGAATAGATTTCTCTAATATTAAAAAGAAAAAAACATCCACATGAGAATGTTAATCACTTATACCAAAAAATGAGAAGAAACTCATAACAAAATATTAGTTAACAACTAACAAAAATTTTGTCCTGCATTTAATATAGTACATAATGTGGAATATTATCAAAATCTTACCTCCTTTTATTCACCATTAATATTTCAGAGTCATATTGGCAATAGAAGAGCAAGCTGACCTAAATTTTATTTAATAACAAAAAATAATGCTTAATCAAACCTTAACTGTTTCCCACCCTTCTTACTCTCAAAATGAATTTTTCTGAAATTTAGACACTTCTGCTTCCAAGTATAGAAACAAAAAATGACAATAATAGAAAACAAAAAATCAAAATTTCCAATCAATTATCTTGTTTAAAGTCTGATGAGTTTGCTGGGAATGTCCTTCATATTATCAGTCCATACGTTTTAAGACTGATCTTCTTGGATAATGATAACACACTGCTGCTTTGAAAAATGGTTCATATGCAAGCATTTCTTCAAAGACAGTAGATATTTCTTTAGGCTTTCTGGCAATAGGCAAGTGAAGTCACTGTGCTTTCATGACTGCAGAAATGATGTTTGACCCTATGGCATCACTACTTTAGCCAGAAAACATTATATAGTGATCTATATCATATATGAATTTCATGTAAATCCAGTTTAGCATTTAATAGCAATATATGTATAAGAGTTATTTTGCTTCTTTTCCTCAGTTATTAATGACTATTTACTTTTTTTCTCCTCATGTGCAAATAGAGTTAATGTTTCTTAAAATAATAAAAAAATCTACTTCTTTAAATTGAATGGTTTACTTATTAATTTTGAATCTATTTGCTGGTTTGGCTTTCTAATTACTTCAGCACTCTTCAAAATCTATTTCATTACAAATATATACATCCATTTTATAGCAGTCAAAGTCTAAGTATGATGAGGTTCACTTTTGTTTAGCAAAAACATTATTTTGAAAGAAAATGGATAAAGATTTGAACTATTTTTATACAATATTCAGTTTGACAACAAGATTAATTCATTTCTGACTGTTGGTATGTTGAATCTTGCATTTTCTTATATATTGATATGATTTCCTATTATTGAAATATATTTTATTTATACAAATTGGACTAAAACAATTACTTATTGAAGATTTAATTTAATTTCTAGAATTTGTTGCCTAATGACTGTTTTTAGATTCGGTCAATATTTTATGCTTCTTGTCAAACATCTTAATTATTGTTCTGGTTTAGTTTGTGACATACAACACTGATTTTTTTTTTAGTTTCGATATTAGTCTACATATATATTTGACCGAATTTTTTTAGAGTGATGAGTTTGAGTACTTATAATTTTATAATTTATTTATTATGAAAAAAAAAGTTAAGCTGTTGTGGGCCAAGTATATGTGTCTTAAAAATATACTAAATTGCATAATAATCTAGGGGTTAAACACATATTTTTAGTGGCAAAATTTGGTGATGCAAGTTAATCTGAGATAGTGTCACAAGGTTGTAAGCTATCCTTACATTATATGTAGCATTATTTTTATTTAATTCACAATAACAAATGATGGAAGATAGCAATGGACTATTTATATTTGGTATCCTCCAATAATATGCTCAACTAATCTTGCTACTCTCCATGTCATACTACAATCTCCAAAATTTATATATAGATAAAAAGGATTACATATGAATGATGCTCTCAGATAGCTCTTCAGCCAGCTAAATGATGATGTTTATAATCTATGAAGCAATTGTTCTGAGAAAGCTGGTTGATTATTATTTTAATGTGATGTCAAAGTTTGTAAGACATCATTATGTAAAAATTTATTGACTGGTTTAAACTTTGGTTAAAGTGTAATTTGTTTTTACCAGTTTAGCATTAGTGCATTTAGTTTCCATAGTTTGTTTCAAGTGAAGAAAAATAGTATGAATTGGAAAAAATATCCAATGCTGGATTTTTTCAAAGAAAACCTAAAAAGATAATTAATTTAAAAGATGAACATTTTAATCCATTATAAGCGAAACATATATATATATATATATATGATCAATAGATGGTGTTTTGATCAATAGATGGCGTTTTACCAAAGCCACTGAACAAGTGTATATTTATTTACATAAACATCAAAAGAGTCAGAAGTCATTCTCTTTCTTTTGCCCACCCTCAGATCAGCTGACTTCAAGCTAATTTGCTATAATCAGTGAAGGATAGAGCTTGAAATCAGCTGATCTGAGGGTGGGAAAATAAAAGAGATAGTGAATTCTGACTCTTTTGACATTTGTTAAAACACCATCTATTGATCATAAATACAAGTGATAGCAAGTTACATAATTATAACTTGTTTTTGTATATATATATATATATATATATTTATTTATTACATATATAATGGATTTAAAGATTCTGAGTAAAACGTGGATTTTAAAAGAATGGGGGAAGGTAACGTTAAAGATTATTACGTTAAAATGTAGATTAAACTTTTTAAATGCCTGTCATGATTTAGAAGTTTTTCCAAATTGCTGTTTAGTAAAAATAAACAGATCTTGCAAATTGTCAGATAAAATGGATAAAGACTACAAAGTGTATAGTCGAAAGTACTTCTTAAAGAATATAATTTATGTAAATTGTACTGTATTTTGATATATATATATATATTGATTTGTATATTATATATATATATTCTAACCTATCAAAAGTGAGACTTCTATTAAAATAAATGAGCGAATTCAATAAAGAGAATTCGGAATCCTAAACGCTTCCTTCTAAGACGGGTAGCAAACCCTATATTTTTATCTAATATAGCTTTAAGTTTGGTTAGTTATAATAATTCAGCTACAGCGGTATGCAGTTCAGACAGAGATAGAATTAAAAAAAATTATCATTAATAAAATAAATTTAAAAGGAAAATTTAGAATAACTAACATTCTTTCTCTATCCAAAACACATTCTCTGAGCTGTAAGTACTTGCACTGATCGACAATGATGATGATGATTTCATGTCATTGTTAATATTACTGACTAAAACAAAACATTCATTAATTTGCCAATATGATCTCAATATTTTATTATTATACAATCAGAAGTTTCAATCTCTTAAGCCATGCCACGCTTGTAATGTTGATCATAATTAATCAATTCTTAATTTAAGAGCACTTATAATAATACTGACACTAATCTCAGGGTTCTCTGTTATTTTTAAAGAAAAATGCTCGGCAGTATTGTGTTGTCACATATCACTGACATTCTGGTCGGCTATAGGAAACATTTACCTTATTTAAATTCCATGTGTCTTCATCCACATATCAACTATTATAATATTTAATGAGATGATAACCATATTCAATAACAACGCATAATTTTGAATAATACAGCCATTTTATCCAGAATCTCAGTCGGAATGATGAAAAGACAAGGGTGCTTTTGTGTCCTTCCATCATCCATGACAACACAATAATTTAATTAAGATTTATTACTTAGACACTTCACTTAAATGTGTACGAAATAATGTGCACAAAAGCTAATAGTTTGGGAATAAAGTGATTTTACACACACATAAAATAAAATGTCTTGGTCTGAAGTTTTCCATTCCATAAATAATTCTTATTAAATTAAACTATACTGAAATATTCTGATCTGTTTACAATTGTCTATCTGGTGTATTGAATTTAAGATTTCATAAATGATTTTGGACTCAAGAAAGTATTGCAAGTATTATGCCAATACACTTTTATTTAGCACACAAGAAAAATGACTCAAAACAACTTGTAACAAGACTATAATTTATTATTAAATTTTAACGAGATTCTAATTTATTATTACAATTTAACAAAACTATCCTTTGTGATTAACATAATAAACAAACATATACAATTTATTCGATCCCATATGGATAAAACAAAATATAACTAACATTACTTTGTCTATACTTTTAGACCTGAATTCGAACTACTTCTTCATCTTTTTACATTTATGCAATTTGAATACACAAAAAAAAATAATACATTTTATTATCGATACATCAACTCATCCATTTAATGTATCTTATGTGAACGGCTGCTTAACTTTATTAACTAACTATTTGTTTTAAAATAAAAACAATCTGATTCTAGGCAATGCGTACAAACGATTTTTATTATCATATCTTTCATTAAATGATAGTTTTTATTTAACTAACTTATTATAATTTATGGGTTATTTATCAGAAGTTACACTTATTATTTTAATGTTTACCTTAATAACAAATGAAGTTGTTATACACATTGTATTCCTCAGTATAAGTTATATTGTGAGTGCTACTTAATCATTAACCCGAATTAAACCTAGTATTTGAACCCTCCATTGGCAAATAAAAATTTCTAAATCATACAATTTTAAACTTACTCTCTCCATTGACTTACGTGTGGATTACCAGCACTATTCCGCCGCACAATCCAGACATTGATCATATATACTAGCACGCTATTTTTACTAAATGGATCTTGAGGAATTAACCTCCAATATACCCGTTATCTTGCCATAACTTTCTAAACAAAACACAATATTCAACACCTTCCGTGGTGGAATTATCTCTATTTTCTCATGAGGAATATGGATATAACACTGAAGGTCTGTAGAATTAACTACTACATTAAAATAGTTTGGTGGGTCCTTGCCTCTTACTTGGGCATAATAGGAACACACACCAATTATAATCCTCTCCTGGGATTTTAATGAATGAAATACACTAAATACGATATAAATTACTGATCGTCCTAACTCTGAGAAGCGATCACTTGGGTTATAAGCATACCCGAATACTAGATTTATCTATTCCCCTCATGGAAAATAAAGCTTTTGGGGAGATCATTTTCCATCCCACAAAATAAAGACATTACAATTATTACTAATGCGAATATTAATCATATACTGATGCTATCTCGGGGCAAGACAAGCAAATACACTAATTATACTAAATTTATGTTCCGGGGTATACTTAGATCAACGTCTGAAATCAATGGATATCACAGAATTAACCATAATAATTTTCACCTTTGCCAAAGAAACATTCAACAAGTAATTGGTAGTCTAGTATCTTGAACTTAATTAAGTGAATGCGTTAATAAAGAATAATTGGGAATAAGTTCCTCAATTAACATAGTATAAATTTGTTTCAAACTTTAAATAAGTAATATCTTGTATAGCACTTCTCTTTAATTACTTCTGATAATTTTTATCTAGATATTTTACCTATTAAGTATCTGAACTTTTCTTCTTTTATGCATCTAACATATAAATTTATATCCATAATGCATATCATAAGTAAACACATTTTATAAAAAAAAGAAAAAAAAAAATTTTTTTCATGTCGAATATAAATTTAACCTAGAATAAGTATATGAAAACATACCTTTATGATTACAAGGTCATTTAAATATTACTTGACTATACAGCCTTTCCCCTGCTGATATAAAAAAAAATACACATAATTTTACAAATTAGTAAATAAAAAAAATCATTACTTATCAAGTGCTTATAATCTCACTGGAAAAATGTTTTTCCGTTGGGCAATTTATCTAGATGAAGAACTTGATCCATTCGTAGTTCATGAAGCCAATTTAAAATAAGAAACACATTTTATTATTTCATTTATATAAAAATTGCCTCCATTCTGGTGCAATTAATAAATTAGGCAAAGAAAACATAGCAGCATTGGATGTTAACTCTTCCTTGAATTAACTGATATAATTTTTGGGATCCAAGAAAATAATACATATTTTAACATGACGAATATTTGACGATTGACGATCACATATACAATTCTTTTCTTTTTACTATTGGCGATACATATCATTTTTAGCTAGCTGGCTTATGAATAAAATACTGCGCGAATTTTTCAAAATACTATTATTATAACGACTGCAGCTGACTTACGTGGATATAAAGTTTTAACGACTCCAGTTGATGTATAATATAACATATTATATTATAGTTATAATTAAGTCACTAATGTTTGTAGTTTTTATTCCTACTCTAGGAATTGTAATGGGTCTTTAATAAGAATTCTCCATAAAATGCACACATACAAATTTTCCGATATTTGCCTTGAGAAAATTTATATTTTCGTTTTTAAAAAAAATATACAGGTGCATAAGTAAATATCATTGATCATTAAAATTATTTTTAGATAATTTTCAGTGAATAAAACATATTTTACCGTGGGGAGCTTACATTATTTTTCAAAGCAGACAATTTCTTTTAGAAAGAGCGCGAAATGTTTCTCGTTAACTTCCTTTGGCTTTTATAATATTTCTTTTAATTATAATTTTTCTTTTATACCATGAAAAGATTATTAAATAAGGTAAAGTTAACAAATAATTGTTTATTTCCTGGAAATTACTTATATTGCTTAATTTAAATATAATGACGCTTTCTGTGATTACTGTAGTTAATACGGTCATTTTGAACTTTAGCATACGATAGTATATTTTTGCGTATAAAAAGCTTTAAATAGGTAGATGGCCACAGAAAACAGAATATCTTATCAAATAGGATTAGCAATGCATGATATTATTAAAAATTTACTGGACTTATATTTATTTCTGCAATAAAAAATAATAAAAAATTTGTTACCGAATTTCAGTACTGCTTCCTCCTTGTAAAACTAGAGTCAGACTAAACTTTCTTCAAATTTTGGCAGTCTTGTTTTAGCGACCTCTTACAGAAAAATAATCATTTAATTATACATAAACAAAGGAAAGGAAAAAAAAAACTTATTACAGTCATATATTTTTCCATATGATTTAAATGAATTACAAAGTAATTTGACAAATAATGAAAAACAATAAGTATATTTAATTGACAATGCTTATTAGTGATGTATAATTCTATATACACTATTATCTAAATTAATTTAAAATTTACCAGAAGTTATTGTGCTTTATGACAAGATATTCATCTACTCTCCCTCTACCCATCCAAAATCAATTACTGTTTATAATATGTGCTTTTATACTATATTAAATTGCTCTTATTGTTACCATTTTAATTAAATTATTCATGCTCTTCTTCAAAATGACATCAAATTACTAAATTTTTTAGTTATTTGCTTAAAACACATTAAAATGAGTAAATAGCATATTTTATTAATCACTTAATATTATTATTATTTTACTTTTTTATTTCCTAGAAAAGGATAGCATTGTTTTCCTGTGGAAACGATGCTAAATAAACCAAGTGTCAATAACACTAGGTTACAATATATATATATATATATATATATATATATATATATATATATATATATATATAGTCTCTGTGTGTTTAGCACTATGTTTTAGATCTGCAACAATCATTAGGGATCATCCATTGCATACATACACTGTAAACTAATAAACCCATTTGAGGAATACTCTCTTTTCCAAACACAAAATAAAGACTTTTGAAAAGATTCTCAAAAGTGTTTATTAGTTTACAGTGTATGTGTAGTGGGTGATTTTTAATGATTAGTAAAAGTAAAACTATAACTTCATCTCCTTAGTTTTTAGACTTACAATATTCTGATGATTAGTTCAATCTTTTCACTACAAAAAATAATAATTGCAGAAAATTCTTAATTTTTTGAATTTAATCTATAAAGATTTTAATTTAATAATTAATATAAAAAATATCTAAGGTTCTGTCATCTACTAATGAAAAAATTACTTTAGCAACTTATATAATTTTGAATAGGTGACAGCTTCAAAATATAAATAAAATGAAATATCTTAGTAGCTTTTTTAAAAATTAAAAATAAACGTAAATTTTGTAATGAAACATACTCTTTAATATGTGGTCTGTGTTAATATGTTAAAAAAGGGAATGTTTTATTATATTAATGTAACAAGTTCTAACAATTTATTTGTATATATGAGTCTATTATGCCAATATTTTAATATAAAAATAGGACATTTGAGATAATGAACATATTCCATTTAAAGATGTTTTATAATATTAATAATAATTTTAAAAACTAGAATATATCCATTAATTTAATTTAATTAGTTATTTGAATTTTGTTAAAAATAATTTTAATAAAACAGACAATCTAATAATATAGTATTAAGAAATAAATATTTTTATACTCCTGTTTTATGCTCAAGGCATCTTTTTGCTGTTCTTATTACTTTATGTTTATTTAATATATGTATCAATATTGATTTTTACCAAATAACCTGTTAAAGAATATTTCATAAGAAAGAAAAACATTAAACTTGCCTTTTCGTTGTAGTTTAAAAAGTTGAATATAGCAAGCATATTAAACAAATTATATAATATTTGAGACTCTTATAGCTGTTATAACGCTATATAAACTATTGATTGTGGTAGAAAAAACTTACTTTAGGTACTCCAACAGTTCTGTATAAAAACTGACTGAAAAAGATATCATTAATCAATGAAATTTATTTGCAAGTTGATGATATTTAATAGTACGTTTTTATTTATCATTTATTCACTAGCCCATTTGAAAAAAAAAAAAAAAAACTAAATTGCATTTTCCCTTCCAAATACACACATACACAAATAAATAAATAAATAAATAAATATACACACACACACAATTTTTTTCTGAAGGAAGAAAAATCAGTTTAGAAACTATAAATATACTTTTAAAAGTGTGCTTATCTTTTTGACAATTTTTATTTTAAAATGACTTAAAATTTTATATTATATATATATATATATATATATTGTTTGGGTTTATCTGTACATACTGCATTTCAAATATCGCATCTGACATAAAAACACAAAAGGTGTTGAAAGCACTGCACAGAAACATGTTTAAAGATTCATTTACTATAAAGAAAATAGAAATTGTTAAAATATGAAAGCACTATAGAGATTAAAGTAGATGAGAAAATCGATATAAAATTAATAAGAATATGATTAATGGGTTTTAATTTTTTTCTCCAATAGAAAATAATTTACATGTATCAGTAAATTTGTTGACACAATTTGATTTCTTAAAGATCTTGACGATCTTCTATTTTTTTAATGATAAGTGATACTTCTGAATAAGATTAAAGTATTTGAAAAATTTACATTGAGTCAAATTTCTATATTATAAAACTAAATATCTATATCATAAAAAAATGTATTGATGATATGACTGTTGGTTTAGTGCATTAGTATGTTTATTTCTTTATAGTACTGATGTGATAATTACTCATCCACATAAAAAGCTGTACAAACTCAATTTGGGATTTCATGAACTCCTTAAGTCCTAAGAGAGATTGAATCCTTTACTTAGTAGTATATGCTATTTTGATGTTATAACATTTCAAAATTTAATACTGTATAAAGTAATTTTTGTCTAAGCAAACACTAGTATTAGTGATTATTATTTTTTCTTCTCTTGTATTTTTAATATCACTATTTTGGTCTTGAATTAAAACATTATGATTTATTTTATTGTAACCATTTTTTTCTTGCGTCAAAGCATCAGCCAGGAAGTGTACCCGCAAACCCAGGACGCCTGCTTGTAAGGCCACTCAATCATCAACACTTGACTATAGTAAATATTATATATAAAACATTGTTCATGTAATTTATTTTTTCTATAGATTTATAATTTATCTGGAAGTTTAAGTGCTCTAGTAAAGAGAGCTTTTGATACAAAAAATCTAACTGGATTCTGATGAGATGAAAATATTAAGTATGTATATGTAGTTTTTCTGAAAATAATAAAAGATCATTCTGTTTTTTTGAAAATAAGTACATTAAAGAAGCGAAGCTTCCTAACATTTTTTGTTTTCATTGATAAATTTAATAAATATAAAAATGAATAATATTTTATGTATAAAAAAGCATCATTAGCTTATATTCACCATGTTCTGTACAATAAATATGTTGCCTATGTAACTAAACCAAATATTTTTTTTAAAGAATGTTGATTTTAAAATGCATATTTTTATACATTCCACAATCAAATCGAGATGGAAAAGTTCATTGAAGTGTGGAAAATTTATTTATAATGTTGCTCATTATACGTGAAATAACTGTTTGAACAGCAATATTTAACTAGGACAATAGTATCATCCAGAAGAATTCTGTCCTATAAAACTATATTCAGAACTTCTCATTCAAAATATTTATGAACAAAAAAAGATAATACCAAAGCTAAATATTATTTAATTTGTTTTAAACTTTAATGAATTATATAAACAATATCTTGATAGATAATAGTTACAATAATGGATTCACAAACAAATCCTTAATTTAATCCAATAATAGTGAGATTTAAAAAAAAACTAAAATGAAAACAATAGTTATTAGAGCTTATGTTTCATATATAAAAGCAACAACAGACAGTATTGGACATATTCTGAAACTTTGTACCACTAATCAAAAAATTGTTTAACTTAGTATTTAGGTTTTTAAGATGCAAAAAGTTTATAAAATCTCGTGTGGAATTATAAAAATCTCTTTTATTAATATGACTCACCACTACATTAATTCTAGAAGAGATGAACATGCTATTACAGCAAAGTAATATTATTAACACTAGACTTCTCTTCCATGTTATGGATTCTAGTTAAAATTCAAATTTTTCAATTAAGAAAATATTATTCAGATGTGATAAGAAAATGAAAAATCAAGAAATTATAGGAAAATAAATTGATACATGCAAATTACCTTTTATTGAAAAGTATTTTTTTTTCCTCTTCCTAATTTTAAATTAAATATGTGTTAATTTTGTTTTTATTGGATGAAACCTTACTCTTTGGTGTTTTATTGATTGCAACACTTTTACAATAATTTTAAAATAATATTCTTTACCCAGTTGATGAGCTAAAATTAGTTTGTGAGTAACAAGAAGAAGATTCTTTCATTCCCCTTAATGCTTTAACAAAGCAAGGCAAATTACTAATATTACTCATACATTCTTCTCATTATCTGTTATTATTATGTGAATATTCATATGATGAATGAATAGAGGTGTGATGTTCATAAGTATACATCAGCTAGAATCATGAATTGAGTTTTCATTGAAGATAGGATGAATATGTGTGTAAATGGTCTAACTTTTTATAGATATTTACAATCAAGAGAGACAAAATTAAATTCTGGCTTTTATTTCCATGACATTGGAAAGTATCCAGCCAGAGAGTGATAAAAATATTCTGATTGTGGACATAGGCCTCTATTTTATGATGATCATATACTTAGATAACTACTACAGATTACATTCAAAAAGATTGCATGCAATTATTAGTTAACTAATATCATTAAGGTTTCACACACAAAATAAATAATTAAATGGTCTTATTGCTTAGGTCATAAAGAGTTTAAGCACAGGAAGGAAACTGAGGTGCTGCCATCTATTGACCTTAAGCTCCAATGTCTGTAACTCAGTCACTGACTTAAATCTCAAAGCAGTGGTCTCGATTTTATAACATATTAGAGCACTAGAAGTGACCTAGTTGAGTCATTTTCGATATGGATCTGAGTTTTAGAGTCTGTCACTTTAACAATCCACTAAAACACACAAGGCATTAACACAATCATCTAATTGATCAACTTTTTAAGATGGCTTATCTAAAAAAAATACACCTCTCCTTTATTCCTGGCAGTATTTTCAATATGTATTTTACTTTTTATTATATCGTTTGTGAATATAATTAATGCAATTAACTACTTTTTCTTTTCTAATTTTTTTTTCTAAATATTTTAATATACATTATTAATTTTATTTGTAGAAATTATTATTTAGTTTTATTACTATCTCCTAATCCACATTACAAACATCTATAATCTCCTTTTTTTAATTGATCATATGTCTAAATTGTAAAATTGTAATTATTTTTTCTAAATACAAATTGTTTTAGGATTGCGACTATTCTATAAGCTGTTTCTTGACTACCACTCAACTGTTTATCTTTTCAATCTATCATTGTTTATAATATTAATTTTACTTATTAGAAAAAAAAAATGAAGTCAAATGTCACATGACCTAATTTAATAAGCTTGTATTACAAATGTTATACAGAGAGCTCGCAAATAAGCTCTTAAAAAGCATTGCAGAATATCCTCAACTTGAGACCAGTTTCTGCTACTGGCATCCTCAGTGAGGTGCTAGGATATTTAAGCTCAAGATTAAAAATACCAGGACAATCAAAGCACTTTATCTAATGTATAACTATTAAGTTAATAGTTGATTTTTTTTTGTAATTCTATTTTTTGCTATTCTGGCTTTGGCTATTTTATATTGCTAAAGCTATTAATATATGGGGTATACAAACTTACTTCAGTCCCATATGGCTATATAAGTTAGATAGCTGGATTGGAAGACATATGGATGTCTGAAAATCTCATAAAGTTCTGGGCTTGTCCTGCTTTTTTAATCTAATGCTTGAATATCTTAGCATGTCACTGAGGATGCTAGTAGCAGAAAATGATCTGGAGTTGGGGGTATTCTGCAAAGCTTGTTAAAAGCTTTTTTGTGACTCCATAATAATTTTCCTTATATAAATTGGTGTGCTTTCAAGCAACAATATATATTTTTAAAAATACATGAATAAACGTACAAATTATATCATTGTCTACAAACCTAAGTAAATTTTTAAAATAAAGAATGATGTGGTTTTTTGCAAATTAGAATTATTTAATTTGCAAAGTTTCTAAAAATAAAAATCACATAATTTATAATTTTATATTTATAAGTAAATTATTAATTTTGAGTGTATAATGAATATTATTAGTGATAAATTTTTAACAAGCTAAACTTACTAGATGAATAGACTTAATAATACATTCCATTTTATAATAATCTACTCAGAGATATAATATTGTTAAATATATTATTTTTGTTAATTTGTTACAGAAGCTTCAACTTTTGCTTGCAACAAAAAAAAACAGTTTTAGTTTTTTGAATATCAATTATTTCAATAAATTTTGTGAGATCTTCATTTTTTGTTTGTCACAATTAACATTTTAATTTTTACATGATATTCTACTACAGTAAATGCAAATGTGTCATTTTGACAATTGGGCCAATGTATTGCAACATTTTAATAATTGTTTTGAAAACACTACATATTTTGGTGCCTAAAATAAGTGACTCACATTTATTATTATATTCGCTGATATTGTCAACTTGACTAATTGTTGAATTTGATGAAATTACATAAAATGCTTTACCCATGTTACAAATTTTGATTAAAGTTGTTTGCAGAATTTTGATTTAGTTTGTGTTGTGTATTGAAGCTTGTCAATTACTTTATTATTAAATTAGTTATTTGTTTTAATCAATCAAAATTTAAGATTATATTAATTTTATATGAGGCTGCAAATTTTTTACAGTAGGCTTTTAATTTCTAATTGCTTTTTTAATTTAAATTGGAAAATCTGTTTGCTTGTTGGCATGGTTGTTTGCAAAGTTTTGAATCATTTTCATATTAGAATAAAATTTTAAACTTGAGATTTAATATATTCAAATTCAATAGAGTTGCTTCAAACTTGATGCATAAATAATAAATTCCAGATATTTTTAGTAAGTCACTTATATTCTTAAATATAGAACAAAGGATAAAAAAATATTGAATATTTTTATATCAAAGTTAAAATTTCTTTTTTAAAACTTTAATATGTTTTGTGTAAGGCTTGTGAGAGGGAAGTAGAAAGATTTTTCGTGCTTTCAATTTACAAATATAATTACATTTTATAATTGAGGTTTAAGATTTAAATTCAATACATAGCAGGTCTGATCTTTTCAGTAGGTCACTAGTTTCTTAGATATGGATCATAGAGTGGAAAATATCAAAGTTAAAAACTGATCTTAGAACTTTAATATGTTTTAAGTAAACTCATGAGAGGACAGTATAGAGATTTGTTTGCTTCAATTTAAAATTATAATAGCATTTTAGAATTGAAGTTTAATGAATTTAAGTTCAGTATACCTTGTTGAAATTTTGTACATTTTATAAACCTCTACAAAAATAATATAATACAATATTTTAGATAAGTGTCTTACTTTCTTAAGAAAAGTGGGAAGGAGTTTGAAATATTTTGATCTTAGGACTTCAATGTTTTAAGTAATGCGCATGGTTTTTTTTTATTTCAATTGTAAGCTTAATTTAAGTAATAAGAAAGTTAGTTCACAATATAGTTTTTTAAGCAGTCTTTTTAAAAAAATTAAAAAAAAACTTAAATCGATTTTCAACAGAAAAATAAGTTATTGATTTATTATACATAAATAAATACAATATATACATAAAATATACATATTATCTTAATGCAAAAATATCTAATGATATGATATATATTGTATCAGGTTCGATCCATAGACAAGATCCAACATTCTCTAAATGCTAGGTTTATCTGGGTTTAAACCTAGATTATAATAAATTTATAATCTTATATTATAAATATCATGTGAAAAAACTGGTACATTTGAGCAGAGTGGAGAATATTATTAATAGCAGAGCTGTCAAAAATACCTACAATCAGACTGAGCTATGCAACACATATGCGATCACATTTCCAGATCATGGCCCACCTCAACTGCTAGATTCAAACCCTACTATCCAAACACTTTAGAAGTAACCACAGGCACCAGATAGTTCAGAACTAATAATGTTTGGACAGTAGGCTCATAACCCAGTGCTCAAAAATCCCTTAACTAGCTCAGTCTATTTTTAATTCAATAACAACTTATTCCTTAATGAGTGGCAAAAGAATTGACTGACAGATTAAGCTTTAAGTTTAAAAGACAATTTATTTTAATTAATATTTATTATACTAATTTTAAATATTTTTTATAAATCTTATTTAAATGAACAAGGGCTTATCATCATTTCAGGCTCACACATATATAATAGCAATATAATATAACAAAGAATTAAATAATATTTGACATTTAAAATACAATGAAATCAATATATATTAATGCTTGAACACACACATTTAAACATGTACATTAATAGTTCATCTATGCATGCTATAAAGTTCATATTACTTGACTCTTGGAGGCTTTAAAAATGTGGTGATTATGTTAGAAATGAGTATAAGAAAAATGTTATTACCTAGGATTTTTGAACATGGATTTAGAACTTTGTTTTCTTCCTGGTTGCTGTTTCAAGTATGAATATTTTCAGCTGGCTGGGACATTTTCTTGAGGAGTTTTATTATTATTCATTGGCACTATTCTTGGAGACAATTAAATATTGATGGCGGATTTCAAGTTGTTATGCAAACCTTATTTTCACTGGCAGGTGTTGTTGTTTCACTGCACTCAGGCTAGCAACAGTAGTATGTTTCTGATATTTTTTAACACTGCATTATTGACTGATTTAATCTCAACTGCACAATCTCAACTGTAATCTCAACTGCACAATCTAAATTGTAATCCCAACTGCTTGTCTGATGAAAAACTGGACTATTTATACTTAAGGCCTGTTGTAGTTTTGATGTCCACTGACAATATCTGTTGTCAAAATTCCTTTCTGGTTTTTAATTGCATTCCTTGAGATCAGCTTTTAATCCTGTTGTGTGAGTTGTTAATTAGAAGCCATCGCAAATATGTGATTTTTACATTTTTAATTAATAGCCATCACTGTGTTTTTTAATGATAATTTTCTATATCATTTACTTAATATTTCCTATGCATACATTTATTATATTTACAATCACACACACACACATATATATATATATATATATATATATTACTAACAAACTCATATTAATTCATCATTTATGCACATATATAATTTAAGATCAATTCACCATTTAATTTTTAAGATGACTTTTTTTCTTTAACTTAAATAAAAAGAGATTTATATTTTAAACTTTTAGTTTAAACCCTATTCTTTCTTCTTTTTTTTTCTAATCAATCATTTATAACTTATTTGAAAATCAACTTCTTTTAATTTTCTGCATAAAACTATGAATTAATAGTTTTTAGCAAAAACTCTTTATAAGCTTCTTTTATAAACTTTTGATTTGACATTTCTAAAGCAAACCCCTCCCCCTTTTAATTAATTAATTGTAACTTTTATTTCAAAAACTCTTTGACTTTTAATTTTACATTTTCGAAAACAAACTGCAATAAAAAACTCTTAAACTTTTAGATACTATTTTCTTTTAAAGAATAATTTTATTTTAATAATTTTTATTCAAAATTATCATATGTACCAACCCAATATTGGTACATATATATATATATATATATATATATATATATATATATATATATATATATATATATATATATATATATAATGGTCTGAGTGTTGATGTCTTACCATATCTGCCATACAGGATGCCACTAGGCCATTTGAACTTAGAAAATTTATAGAGTAGGCAGATACATAAGTTAAGAAAAATTTTTTATTTTATATTTAGACTGTTAGCCCCAGTCACTAGCTCAGTGGAGTTGCAGAGATTATATATATATATATAATATAATCTCATCTCAATCTTAAATATAAAAAAAATAAAAGCCACTGCCAGTAATTAATACACAAACATTTATTAATGCACATATATAATATTTAAAATTTGAGGAATAACATTTATTATTTTAGCTTTTAATATTAACTTTTAATTTAAATTATTATTTTAAAATTTAAACCATCCTCACAGATGAATTTAATAATATTTTTTTAAGAGTGTTGAGTATGAATAAACTACATAGATTGCATTTGAAAAGAAAATATTCTATCCCTTGTTCAACCTTAGGCCAAAAGTTTGCAGTCAAACTTACGTCAATCCATCTGATACATCGATGTATTCAATGCAACATGAATATGACAGCACAAAATACCATATTGTCAGGAATGTACATCTGAACAGCATGGTTAGAGAAGACATTGACTCTCATCCAAACAGGAATGTTACATCTGTCTGGCAAGAAAAACAATAAAAAAAACTCCATAGGAATGGACTGCATTTTGTCTTACTATCTTCTTCCATAGGCAAAAAGGGGGTGTGCAGTGTAAAATGTCATCCTGCATGTGGCAGATCTCATACTACATTTACTAATTACACCGATATATCCAATCCATTGACCCAATCCAACTACAAAACAAATAACCTAAGATTAACCCTCCCTTAATTAATTAATATAACTTTACAAATCTATATAGCCATTCATGCCTGATTTAATTTTACCATTTATATAATTTTGCACAGATGAATTTTATAAAAGTTTGTTTTATAATGTTGAGTATAGATCAGCTACATAGATTACACAGTTAAAACATTTCAAAATAAGCATAAATGATCAAAATATAAAGTCATTGATGGAATTGCAGAGGGAAATTTACAAGAAATCCAATAGCATTCATCATAAGATGCCGCATTGACACCAATAACTAAAAAGACATCTGAATAAATACATTTTAGATACTCATCATAAGGTATCATTATTTACTGAATGTCTATATATTTTAATCAAATATGAAAAATAAGTTATTTCATTTTACAAAAAAAATCCCATACACTATAGGACTACGAAGTAAAATGTTGTATTAAAAATATCTTCACAAAAATCTGTCATCTCTAAAGCCATAAAATATTAATTAAAATTTGATTTGAATTATAACATTTTTATTTTTGTCTATATTTTTAATTACTTATCTTAATATATTGCTCATGAACTGGATCATTAATATTGTGATATAATGCAATTTTAAATATAAAATGAAAATAAAAATTATTTAATCAATATTACATATATATGATAAATAATAAATATATAAAAATTTATATAAAAATATAATGCAGAACAAAACAATAAAGACAATCAGCACTTTATTAAAATATATCTTAATTTATACTCAATTAATTAAGATACTTTTTTTTTTAAATTAAAACCAGTGATATAAAAATGATTGAAAAAAAAAATAAAAATCTATTCACTTAGTTTTGTTTATAAATCATTAAATGAACTCTACAGAACTCTAGTAAATAAGAGTTAGCAACATCAAAGGAAGTCAAGTTATTTTTAAATTAATCAAGCCAGTACTTGTATTGATTTTATAAGCATAAAAATACTATACTCATTTAATTTACTTATTACATTATTTCTATTTTTTATTGATGCTAAAATTATTATTCTTGTTTGTCATTTCAGTTGTATAATTAAAGTTTAATTTATGGATTTAATAAATAAAGATGTTTATTATGATTTAAATAAAAAAATCTATAATGGTATATAAATATTAATCTAGCTAGTAGGTAATTACACCCAGGTGATTCTATCATTTCTAGTACTCAAGGCCTTTTATAACTCTGTTGTAATAAACTGTTTGATTATTATTATTATTATTCTCATTCAGTTGGCATGTACATAGATATATACATGCATATTGGTATGTAATATGATGAAGTACTATTAGACAAAATAATAATATTTAATCTGTAAAATTAAAAATAACAAAAGACCTTCATTTAAAACTTGAAATTTCCATCAAGAGCACTATATATATATATATATATATATTGTATCGAATCACTCCATTTGGTCTATCTTATACTCTAAACCCTTAGTTGTGTCTATACATATTTTTTTTACTTCTGACTTCAAACTATCACCGCTTTCCGCTATATCAAAAGATGCCCTTTCTATTTTGTTTACCACTTCATCAATTCTACATTCTACTTCACTCTGAATGCTTTCATTTTTAAACAAACTTAATTCTTCCTGCTTGTTGTAGCTATGCTTCTCCATTCCCGGCATGTCTTTTCTATTTGTATTATTTTCATTTCTAAATTATTATACCTAATGCTACCTTGCTCTAATTCAGGTCTCACTTCCTTTATGCTTTCTTTTACTATCGCCCTTTCCTGACTTTCTTTGTTCAAATCTTTCACTACAGATTCTATAGCTATATGAATTGTTTCTACTTCCTCTATTATTTCACCCCTCATTTCCTTCATTTCTCTAATATCTGCTCTGAGTTCATTAATTTCTCCTTTGAGGTCTTGCTGATTTTGTTCAAATTTCTGACACAATTCTTCTTTGAGGTCTTGTTGACTTTGTTTAAATTCTTGCATCATATTCATCATCATTTTCATCTTCAGCTCCATCTCAGATATTTCTTCTTTCTGTTTCTCTACTAACTGCATATTTTAAAATATATTGGGCTTTCCACCGGCTCCATTTCTTTATTCATAGTTACACTATTACTTTTTATTTTTTTAAATTATCTTTTGCATTAACAAATCAAAAATTATTATTATTTATTTTTCTTACTAAGATGAAAATATACACTAACTCCACCCCTTTGTCCAATTTTCTCTACCCGATTCCAATGCTTTAGCTCCACCCAAACATCAACTGTCAGATTTAAAAGAATGATTTATCTTAACCAACGTAAATAGCATAAATCTATTTTCATTTAAAGAAAAACAAGTTTTTGGTCAATTCTTTTTTTAAAATTAAATCACTTTAAGTATGTAATTTCACTTTTCTATAAAAAATTTCAAACAAGAAACACAGTATTTAATTACTATTGTTTCTTAGGACCAGCCCCAAATGTTGGGAAAGCCATTTATTCTAATAAACTGGAATGAAAAGAGATTTATATTTTTTTAAACTTTAAACTATTTATTTTTGTGAATACTAATTAAGAAAAACTTTATTTCCTTTTATAAAACTTTTGGGTTAACTTTAAGAAAAACCCCTTCCCACTTTTAATCAATTTTTTTCCAACTTTTATTTTAAACTCTTTTACGAAAGACATTTATTTTAATAATTTTTTTTTAAACAAAATTATTTTATATACATGTGCCAATTTGGCCTCAGCACATTACACCCCCTTCCGTTTTAGAGTAAAGTGTGTCATTTTTGACCATTTTATCTTTTGCAACTTTAATTCTTGATTCTAAATATTCATTTATTTTCTAAGTTTGCTTTTCATAATGCTTCGACTTTACATACCAAGGGCAATCTGTTTTGACTATCCTTTCTTTCTATCTATGCCAAATACATTGCTCACAATGATCTAAATCATGGATAATGACCACTGGGACAAACTAATTTTGTGGCTCAGGGATCTTTTGGAAATGAGGTGGAGGCAGATTCACTGACTTATACTGACTTACACATATGAAAAACTAAGCTTCACTTGCCGGGTTTCTACCAAACTTGGGAAAAAGAAAGGGTCACTGCAAAATGGCAGGAATTTTCAACTTTCTATTTTCAACTTATGCTTTGAAAAGAGGAATGATCCCTGATAAGTCTGTTACGGGTACTAAAATTTATCCAGTCAGCAGCTTTAAACTTATCCTTAACTAAACTTATTTTTATACTACCCTCATTTCCTTTTGCTCTAGATAAATTCCTACACATGTGTATACGTGCAGCACAATTATACACCGACTAGTATTCTAAATATCGAGTTATTACTGGACTTGCTTACAGGGAATCTATAATAAATAAATCCCTTTTTGCACACATAATGAGATGTAGCAGTGCCAAGAAATGAACCTAAATGGATATCTGGATAAATACATTTCAGATATGCATCATGAGGTATCGTATTTACTGAATATTACCTGTGCATGTGCGCGTATATACACATGTATACTTATACACTCTTAATACACTTAGATTGACTTAATATTTTTATTATTAATCTTACAACCTTATTTTTAAATTCACAAGAACATTATCTTAAACATTTATTTATATTAACCTTTACTCGAATATTATTTTCAAACCCTTACGAACATTTTAAATATTAGTTTTACAATACTATTTTAAAACCATTATTTTAACTTCTTTATTTATGTGCGTGTATTCAGAAAAAAATATTTAATTTTATTACGATCCATTATTTACTCAACTTTTATTAACTTGCATATATTCAAAAACAACTTACTTTACTACGATTCATTATTACACTGATATATATATATATATATATTGTGCCCTTTTCTATAGGTCAATGATGGTTATAAATGGGCAATTACTAAAAAATTTTAAAATTAATATTATATAGTATTTAAAATTATAGATTATATTAAGCAGTAAAAGATTAATATGATATATTTAATAATAAATATTGTGATGGTGAGAATTGTATCTAATTCTATATTTTTCTAAATTGTTTTTCAAAATTTTATATAATTATTTTATATAATATAAGTAGCAAATTTATTAAGACAGATAAAATTAGTCTAAACACCGGAAATGACTACATGACTGTCTGAAATATTCTATGTATAAGCACCGGTTTAAATTAATACTAATAATTAAAATATTTAAATAGTATATTATAGAAGTGGATGGAATTGTCACACATCATAATAAAAATAAGTAGTATACACCTTTATTAATTATTGTTTCAAAATTGTTTTAAAGGTAGTTAAATTGTAATAGATAATAATTGATTTAAAAATAATAATTAGTTAACATTTAAGTCTATTACATCATGATTTTAAAACTTTAGAAATTGTTTATAAATCCAAGTAGGGATTGACCAATAAAAAAAAATAGATCTTGGCAGACAACCAAAATCGCACCAACTAATTGTATAAATGGGGGAGAACAAAAATGTGTTGACTCCAGAGCAGAGGTAAAATTTTAAGCTCTCTAATTTTTTTTATTTCTTCAATTTATTAGTCAATTTTATTATAATTTTAATAATATCTTTGAAAGAAACCAACTGACAATTTAAAAATCATCCGAAGAGAATCTTAGAATAATATGTTTTAAAAAAAAAGTTTTTCATAGTAATGTTTCACTAACTTTACAGTAACCTGCCAGTGGATTCTATCGAAGTATAATCGGAGTTTTCAATAGAAAATGGGATAGATTCTTAAAACCAAGTTGTAAATTTTATAATGTTCCAAATATGTTAATATTATTCGTTGATATAGTTTATATAGCGTATCACTATGAAAGCTGTTTTCGTGCATATAAAATCAATAAAAGGACATTGTGCGCAAAGTTAATGAAGATAATGGAAAATAAAAATAAGTATTATTCGTATAAAAATAAATGGACAAAAGGAATTTTAATATTGAAATAGTTTGAATTGCTTTCTTTAAGATGACTTGAGAAAATACTCTAGAAAATAGTTAAAGATCGAAAGTAGTGTATATAAAATAATAATGAATGAAAGTGAAGTTTACCAAGGAAAACACTTGCCTAAAGAAAAAAAAAATTTTACAGAAGAGAAATATAAAATATTGGATCCATGGAAAACGCAATTGGTACCGTAATTATTAAATAATTGTAGTTTAACTAGAAATAAAGATGCATCAATGCGCCGAGGTAATATTTGCCAGAACATTAAAAAGCTTCGTGGGATAACTAAATAAAATGTTTTCTAATAATTTTGGATTAAACACTAGAACTAAAGATCATCTAAACAGTTTATTAAATGAACTAATTTATTTAAAACTTTAATAAGCATAAAGGAGAACATTCGGACAAAAGAAGAAATAATAAATATTATGGGACTAACCAAGATATACCATCAGAAAAATATGTGATTATGGTTTGAATTATTTTCTTTACTAATCTAAGTTAAACATTAAGTTTTAGATAGCGATAGGGAAAACAAAATACATTAATTCGTGATATAACATTATATGAAATAATATGTTTTGAATTTGAATTTTAAAATAAAATTGTATGTATGTGGAAATTTGTATATTTGCGATGCTCGAAGAGAAAGAAACCTACTACGAACTCTGATAGGAAGATAAAGATTGTTTTTGGTAACATTTATAATTATTAATGATATATAATGTATGTTTTATTTATTTAGATCAGCTGAGAATCGAATGAATGTAGCGCAAAAGTTTTATTGTTATTATTGTTGTAAAACGCATTTTTGAAAACAACACTCTAAAACACTTTGAGATGTGATTAGATTTTTAAAAATATGCATACGATAATCATTTTATGTGTTATTAATATAGTTCAATATAACCGATGGTTATGTGATATTTTCTGTTAATTTTCCGATTGAGATATTTAACTGTTATTTTAACCAAACGTAGATGTTGAACCTACAGTGTAATAAAGCAAGACAAATTGTTCTTATGAAATAGGGAAATGTTTTTCTATTAGCGAATTTTGTTTATTGTTTTTAAAAAAAGTAGTTAGTATTTTATCGATGTTGGAGACAGTAAAAATCTCGAGAGATAGTTTGGGTAGTGACTTGGTAGTACGTGGTGATTCGGAAACCAAGAGGATGTATTAAAAACTAGAATGCTACAGGGAATGAAATAATAGGTAGTTTTAGATGTTAATCAGCATAGTTAACAAAGCCCTACGACTGGTACACATGTTGTCTTGGACAGTGGTATTTTATATATTTCTTGTGAGTCGTACTAGATGTTTGGTAAAGCTGAGTAAATAGCTGCCACATCATGCTTATCGCCAAAGTTATTAGACAATGAATGTCGGACCTATTCACACTGTTCCATACATTTTTGAAGTATATTGCAGATAAGTTATCTATCTATCTTCCCGATATCCTATACATCTTTCACTATCTTTATCTGTATTTCTTGCAACTACATCGTTATATGATAAGTCTATTAAAAGGGAAACAATAGATATTTTAGAATGTATGTCATGCTATTATTTGGAATAAGAATAGTTAAGGATTAACGAAGAGTAGATTATGATTATTGAAAGAAAGATGCAGATATCCTAAGAAGAATAGGAGTTAAAGAATTATTTTAATTCCTTTTAAGAAATGAACTATAATTTTATAAAAATATATCCAAATAGAAATATACAAAATATTAAATATAATTTCACATTTTCTTATTGTTAATTATATTTTAAAAAATATAAGTATTGCATATTTAAAAAATACAATAACATTTGATAATTATAGTATATGTGAAACTGTAACAGGTGATAATTAAACCCGTGTTATAGTATTATACATGAGTATGGCTTATGGAATAAATGTATTATAGTTTACGAGCATTGGAGAACAAACATTAAAAGTAATAATAATATTTGAATAATATGCAGAGTGACTTATATAAAGTTACAAGAAAATGTAATTTTCTTTTAAAAACCATATTGATTGTAAAACTATGATGTTATAAATGATGTTTATCCACATAGATAATTTATAATACAGTAACTTTAATATTAAAAGGTAAAAAATGGTGTTACCCATAAAATAATTAAAATAAGTGATATGATAAACCTAATGAGAAATAAATAAATAACTTTTAAAAGGCATAATAAGTTTAATTAACGATAAAAGAAATATAAATGTGTATAATTCAGCTATTGTAGTGTAAAGAAAAATGAGGATATCCCTTGTAAATAGATGTAGTTGGATTTGTTTGTTTTATTTATTTTTTATTGATTTTAATAAAATTTAAAAATTTGTTCATTAAAACTTGTGTCTGAGTTTGGTTTTCTCTACATCATTGCATGAATTCACAGGGTATGTTCACAACCATTAAACTAAGTATATGATTGTTTGCACAAAAGATAAATAGAGAAGTATGTTTAATCTTAATTATTTATTGATGTTCTTATAATTAAATAATTATAAAATTGCATTGCGTTACTGGTCATCAATCCATTATCATAATATTTTGCTAAATTACATGCTATTAGTTGCCACTTGCTTTATTTATCAGATTATCTAAACACTGCCACTTATTAATTTATTTTATTACTTAAAGATAAAAAAGGGGATATTAGATTATTAACTAATTTATTACGGTTATAAATTTGCGATGAAAGAAAAGCTGTACTAGTTGGATTAAGCAATGAAGATTGTGATTATTATTGTTTTATTATTAATCTAATTGCAGAGTAGTAGATTATGACATAAAATCCCTTATCATATTTTGCTACCATATGTTTATTAACATATGAATAAATTTAAGAACCTGAGATTATTTCATTTGAGCTAGATGATTATTATTATTATTATTAGAGATAAAAGATTAATACTTTAATTGTTAAATGAGTCTTAGTGATTAGAAGTTGCACAAGTCATAAGAATACTATGTAGTTATTATGTGTAATAGTAGTATAAGGGGGGATAGTGTTCTTATGCCATTGAGGTGGTATCCTGTGGGATATTGTCTCAATGTAATCTACCTTGTCACCCGTATTTCCACTTCTAGTCTCACGAATTCCTGAATATTTATTTGAGTTAGTTTAAAACAAAACCTAAGTTAATTTTAAGAAACTTGAGCTAGTAAAGCATTTAATTGAATATTTCATTAATTATTAGAGCTAGAACCCGGTTAGGTGATTTTCACTATATTATATTTATTTTGGGGGAAGTGGAGATGCGGGAATGGGGCGGTTAGATTATGGCCCTCAACGTGATTGGCCTGATGTGTAGTGGAGCTACACACGATGACAAGGGCAGAATATATATATATTGACTTGACTTTAAATCATTTATTTACTTTCTTTTATTTTCATGCATGTATTCCAAAAAAAAATTAATTAGTTTATCACGAGTCGCTCTTTAGTATTATTTACAACAGATATATTACATTTATTTATTTAACTTGTTTTTATTGATTTTATTTGACCTATATTTACAAACATTTTTTTTTTAATTACTTTATGTGCATGGGAAAAAATATTTTATTTTACAAAGCTTCTGTCATTATTATTACTTAAACAAACCCTGATTTTAACTTTACTTTTAATTTATCATCATTCATTTATTTTTAATTTATTATTTTAGTTTTAAATAGAAGTTTCAGATTTAAATTTATCAAATTATTGATGTTAGAATAATCATATTTGAGTTCAATGTCTATTTCCAGTCCTTTTTGTTTATTTCCTTTACTATTCTGCCCGATTAACTGACAATTATGCTCGGTCAGGTGGCTCCCATTTACGTACATTCTGATCATTATACTGATCTATTTTCCTATATCGATCTATAGGCTCCTGAACCAAATTTTCACAATCCACTTGGGTCAGAAATTCTATCATTTCTTCCACCGTCCAACCATTGCTACTTAGCATCATTTGCTACACAGGTAGTGGCATGTTGTGTCAGATTGTCCTTATGATTTGGTCATCTGACAACAGAAACGCTGTTAAAGCCTTGAGTTTTACCACCTGTTTTAAAAAAAATTGCATGAGAGTTTCTCCATGGATGCTGGAATATCTTTCTTTAGATACCTTACAGAGTATGCCATCCTGTCGCGCTTCACTACAAAAGGTTCTTAAGATCACATGCCTATACTCCTCAAATGTTCGTGGTTTAGCATACTGAGTGTGCCACCAATCCAAAGCTGTTCCTTGAAGGTGACTGCTCACAAGTATAAATTTATCCACTTCTTGCCACTCTTGTATTTGAAACAAAGCAGTTAGGCTCTCCAAATGTTTTAATGGACTCTCTCCTCCTGCGGCCTTGAATGTTGTGATACTAAATTTTTCCTCCAAGAATCTCTTGGTCGGTCCCTATGGCTTATTCTCCCTATCATAACTCTTATATATTTACACCCCATTTGGTCTATCTTATACTCTAAGCCCTTAGTTATATCTATACATATTTCTTTTACTTCCGACTTCAAACTATCACTGCTTTCTACTATATCGAAAGACGCCCTTTCTATTTTGTTTACCGCTTCATCAATTCTACATTCTACTTCACTTGAATGCCTTCATTTTTTAACAAACTTAATTCTTCCCATGTTGTTCTAGCTACACTTCTCCATTCCCGGCATGTCTCTTCTATCTGTATTATTTTCATTTCTAAATTATTATACCTAATGCTACCTTGCTCTAATTCAGCTCTCACTTCCTTTATGCTTTCTTCTACTATCGCCCTTTCCTGACTCTCTTCATTCAAATCTTTCACTACAGATTCTATGACTACATGATTTGTTTCTACTTCCTCTATTATCTCACCCCTCATTTCCTTCATTTCTCTAATTTCTGCTCTGAGTTCATTAATTTCTCCATTGAGGTCTTGCTGATTTTGTTCAAATTTCTGACACAATTCTTCTTTGAAGTCTTGTTGACTTTGTTTAAATTCTTGCATCATATTAATCATCATTTTCATCATCATCTGCATCTCAAATATTTATTCTTTCTGTTTCTCTACTAACTGCAGATTTTAAAAATATATCAGGCTTTCTACCGGCTCTGTTTCTTCATTCATAGTTACACTATTACTTTTTATTTTTTAAAACTATCTTTTGCATTAACAAATCAAAAATTATTATTTATTTTTCTTACTAAGATGAAAATATATACTAACTCCATCTCCTTGTCCATTTTTCTCTACCCGATTCTAATGCTTTAGCTCTGCCCAAACAACAACTGTCATATTTAAAAGAATGATTTATCTTAAGCAACGTAAATAGCATAAATCTATTTTCAGTTAAAGAAAAACAAGTTTTCGGTCAATTCTTTTTTTAAAATTAAATCACTTTAAGTACGTAATTTCGCTTTTCTATAAAAAAATTTTCAAACAAGAAATACAGTATTTAATTACTATTGTTTCTTAGGTCCAGCCCCAAACATTGGGAAAGCCATTTATTCTAATAAACTGGAATGAAAAGAGATTTATATTTTTTTAAACTTTAAACTATTTATTTTTATGAATACTAATTAAGAAAATTTTACTTCCTTTTATAAAACTTTTAGTTTAACTTTAATATTGTGAAAGCTAAATACCTTCAAACAGATACGCTTTAAAAATGCTTAAGTGACAGCCAATCAGATGGAATAATGGCATCACATGGGACTCTAAATTCTAAAACACAAGCCAGAACTATTAGAAAAAGATTGGACCCATCTTTTTCTAATAGTTCTGGCTTGTGTTTTAGAATTTAGAGTCCCATGTGATGCCATTATTCCATCTGATTGGCTGTCACTTAAGCATTTTTAAAGCGTATCTGTTTGAAGGTGTTTAGCTTTCACGTTATTATATATTATCTGTTTACGCTTAAATTTAGTTTAACTTTAAGAAAAACCCCTTCCCACTTTTAATCAATTTTTTTCCAACTTTTATTTCAAACTCTTTTACAAAAGACATTTATTTTTATAATTTTTTTTTAGACAAAATTATTTTATATACATATATGCAAAGTCTTTTTGTTTTAATATCCTCTGGAAAATATGTGTTGTTGAAATTCCTAATCCTTTGACAACGTGTTTTTGAAGATTGTTTAATTAGTAGTAGCTTTCATAAACATGTTGTTTTTATATCTTTGATTAGTAGCTCACCACTGTGTTTTTAAATACATTTCATTTCAATATTTATTTTCATGTGTTTTTCAAGATGATTTTAACATGCATTTATTATATCTCTTATTAATAAGCTTACATTGATTTTTATTTACCATCGCACACATATACGCATTTATATATATATATATATATGATCACTAGATGGAGCTTTACCAATAGCCCACTATCAAGCTTTGTTTACATAAAGGCTGAGAGAGAGAGAGAGAGAATTCAATATCTCTTTCAAATTGAATAGTAAAATTTTAGACATCTTTTTTATGACATTCAAATAATTCAAAACTGTTGGATATCATTACATTGATGTCATCATATTTGAAAACTTAGAAAGTATCTGCTAGTTATACAATAATATTAAATATGTTTATTCTTATTTGCATATTACACATTTACATGTATATTTATTATAAACCTATGATAATATTTATTAATACACATTTACTTTGTTGCCAGAGATAACTTATTTTTTTTTACATTAAGAGAGTGATGAGCTTGCTGCTGGTTAAACTAAGAGTTTTATCAGTTACAATATATATATATATATATATATATATACATACTCATATAAAGAAAACATATATATATATATATGTGTGTGTGTGTGTGTGTGTGTATAACATAGAGAGCATACCAATATCTCAAACAAGCTCTTATTTAATAAGTGTAGTAAGAGAAAATATTTAAAATCTCTATTTAGAATATTCTTATCTCTAGATCAATTGGTTTCAAGTTTATGGTTCATTCAATGAAAAGCTAGAACATTCTGACACTAGATATAAAATATCAACTCAAAAGCCTGCACTTATATAATATGTAACTATTGAAAAGAAAATCAGAAATTTATGTGACATTGCTTTTAAAAAGCTTGTATTTACAAATATGTAATATAGGGAGCAGACCAATAGTGCAAACAAGCTTTTATTTAACAAGTGCAGTAAAAGAGAATATTTAAAATCTTTATCTAGAATATTATTATCTCTCGACCAATTGGTTTCAAGCTTATGGCTCACCCCAGCAAGGATCTAGAACATTCAGACAGTAGATCTAAAATATTAATTCAAAATCCAGCAGTTATTTAATACATAACTATTGAAAAGAAAATCTGAAATTTTCAGACAGAAAAAAAGACTTTAAATCCAGCTATCTAACTCAACTAGCTATATGGAACCAAACCAAATTCAGATTTATCTTATATTAATAGCCTTAGCATCCCCAAGGCCTTAAAGGTAACATTATAATAATCAATAAAACAAATCATGTATAACCTAACATTGCTTTTCAAAAGCTTTTATTTTCAAATATGTAATATAGGGTTCTATCACAGATATGATCATTAGGATTGTTTATAATAGTTTGTTAAGGTTAAATGTATTATTTTTATTATAATTATATATATGTGTGTATGCATGGAAACGATGGCAAAAGAAGTCTATGATCAGTTGTATATATAATTTTCATGCAGGAGACCTATTTAATGTATGAACGTATGAATCACAGATGGAAAAAATTGGATGGTAAATAAAATGTATATATATTTTGAAAATGGCATTATTTCAACAGTTAACTTTGTAGGTAACAAAAATATTTAACTTACACTAATTTAGGAGTAAACAACTACTGAATAAATTATCTAGCAAATAAAGAGAAAAAAAAATGCTGAAGAAAAAAAACTGACCAGTGAAACTTCTGGACAAAGATTAAAAGTCTCTAGAGGATAGAATTTATAAGTGCAGTAGAAAAGCTAAAAACAAAGAGTTTAAAAGAACTTTCAACATGGACTTTCCAAAAAGCTAAATGCTTTCTGAAACTGTTTGTTTACAATTTAAAAGTATAACATAAAAAAGAAAGATATTGTTAAAATAATTTAAAATGTAAATCTAGAATTAATTATTGAAAATGCTTTATTTTTATCTTAAAATAAGCATGTATCTGTGTGAGTATTGTGTATATGTTTATCATTTAATAAATTTATTGTGGAGAAATGAACTATTAATGAGATATTAACAAATAAAATGTGTTCTCTGTTTGTACATACACATACATTTTTGAATTAAAATAAAATAGTTTGTGATGATTAATTAAAGATTCATATTTTTATATTATTAGACTAACATGTATTTATTTAATACCGTCCACAATTAATATATGTAAACAAAAATTTAATTATCTGGTAACTATAGATAATATTACCAATATAGTATGTTGCTTAAAATCTATGAAAACAATACCTTTATTTATATGTCGAAATCAAAATAATGTATTTGTATTATAGAGTACTTATTACAGTTTTAATTTGATGTTATTATTATTTCAAATTAATTAATTAATATATTAATCATTATTTTGAATTCAGTGAAATTATTTAATGCTAGAACAGATTTTTATATATTCTATTTTCTTTTACTCACAATCATAGTCTCTAGGATTCTTGTGATCCCAAACTAGCATTGGATAATAATGGTATACATGTAAGTAAAAATGTATGTGGACATGTACATATTTTTCTGGATGACATGAAAATAAAAATTACCTTTAAAGTCTACATATGTAATTTTGTAGGTTTGATAATCAGTTTTTAATGGCCTATACACTCATGTTATCTGATAAATATGAGCATTAATGGTCATCACTGATATAATTATCTTGGAAATTTTTGGTATGATTTATTGCTGTAATTATTTTATCACTTATCTATATGCATGCAGTTGAAATATTGATTACTTTTATATTATCCCCTAAATTTGGTATTATCTAGATAAAGATTAGCCTGGTTTATAGTGTACCTCCTTAATTCAAGTCATAAGGGATGATTGTTTACAGATATTTATTTTTTGATCATCTTCATATACTGTATTTATATTTAAGCATTTTCTATGCTCACTGATTTTTTGTTCATTTTCTTTTATGGAGATGTTTGGGATGATAATGATTTGCTATTACTTCATCACTTTACTTTCATACTGTTAGTATATATATATATATATATATATATATATATATATATATATATATATATATATATATATATATATGTTAATAATTACTGACAACATACTGTAACTCAAAAGTTAAAAGAGATAAAAAGAAACAAATAATAAAACAATGAATTTCATAATGATTATGCAAGCCAGTCTGTGTGTCACAAATATAAACTTATATTCTATACATTGGTACTTTATTCTATTTGATATTTTGGAATGCTATTTTTTAATATTTTTAGCAGGAATCTTATTGCAATTTTCCATTCTAATCTATCTTTTCTATAAAATCAATAAATAATAAATGTATTTAAAGTGTCTTTAAAATAATATTTATCCATGAAAACCATATTCAAGCTGACCATATCTTAATTTATCAGGATGTCTGTTACTTTTCAACCACTTCTATTGCAAACTCAAAATGAAGATTAAATATCATGTCCAACAAGTTAAAAATATGCTAATTGATGTTACATTTTTGAAATCATTTTCAGAATAGTATGATGCATGCTTAAATAAAATATGTTCAGTTTTTTTTTTATGTGTTGTGTGTGTGTTAAATCATTAGAGAACCTAGAAGTCACTTCCAAATTAAAAAAATTCAGAAACTGGCATTACATTCATCTAATTTATTTGAAATAATAATTTTACTATGAAAAATATTTTATATTTAACATGTTCAATGAAGTAATATCAGCAAGAAGTATTTCAGTATTCAAATTCACAATTAACTAAAACTCTATAAAATATTTGAACTGATTGATATTGTCAGAATAATAATCATCAAATCCAATTTCTAAAGAATCACAGGATTTTTTAAAATAATAATTACTAAGGTAAATTTGTAATAGGTTTACATCAAAATAATTCTTTTTTTATAGAGATCACTTTCTGAAATGGACAGAAGAGAACAATCATCAGAAGAATATAAAACTAAAAATCAAAAAATTAATTTTTATTTTTGATTTTAATTAGTTCAAAATTAAAAATCTGACTGCTATCTTATATATGTATTGCTTCTCTGCCATTTATTTCATAAAACTACCTGTAGTCTGATATAAAAACCATCATCATAAAAATAGTAAATTCTAGATCTATGTCATAATTTTGTTTCATGTCATCCTTTATTTCAATTACCCAATGATTTCTCATAGATATCATATAAAATTTGTACAATCAAATTAATAAATAAAATATGCAAATAAAACTTTTCATAATAAATCTTTCTCAAATATATAGATAGTGATTATTGATTATGTAAAATTCTATTAAGTTCCAGTAACCATTACTTTGCTAAAATAGTTAATAATAATAATAATAATAATAATAATAATAATAATAATAATAATAATAATAACAATAATAATAATAATAATAATAACAATAATAATAATAATAATAATAATAATAATAATAATAATAATAATAATAATAATAATAATAATAATAATAATAATAATAATAATAATAATAATAATAATAATAATAATAATAATAATAATAATAATAATAATAATAATAATAATAATAATAATAATAATAATAATAATAATAATAATAATAATAATAATAATAATAATAATAATAATAATAATAATAATAATAATAATAATAATAATAATAATAATAATAATAATAATAATAATAATAATATAGAAATAGCACCAGAGGTCGCCTCTAGCTTACCACTCATTCAGATCGTGCTCCTCAATTTATTAAAATATCATAAAATATACCAATTACAGGTAAGAGTTTTATATCTCTAATAACTATAAAATAGAAAACTAATAGATTAATTTAAAAAAGAAGAGAAACACAAAAAGGCAACACAGATTGAATGCATAATGGACTTAGATGTCCAACATCCAGCCATGATGTCTGTCAGCTCAGACACATTTAAAAATTCTTATGCACAAGTTGCAAAATTACCATCAACGGTTATAAAAAAAAGTGAAAATAATACGCGATTGTTTTTCTCAAGGAAAACGCAGCTAGCGCCTAGATTTCACCGTTCTACAGCAAGAGATCTGATGAAACTAGATCTTACCCCAAAAATCACTGAAACTTATATTAACACAATAAAAGAGCTTGGTCTAATGATAGCCTTAATAAAATATCTGAAGTGTTTAACCAGACTATCCCTAGGGAACCCTTCAATTCATTTAAATGTTTTTTCACTGAACGCTCCGTTGTCATAGCAATTACAGATAGAAACTGTTCACTATATAGATTCCCTAAGGCGCTTCTATTCGAAGAGATAAATAATAAAAAACTATGGAATTCGATAGTTCGTGTGGGAGATCATCCGAATCTGCGTTATCTGGTTATTGAATTTGTAAACGAAGAAAGCAAAGAATTGTTCTGACAAGAAATGAAAACTCTGGGGCAAAACATATTAGTTGTAGTCAATCCCAACAGAGAAAACTGTATTACTGGTTTAATTAAAAAAACTTACCTAGGTTACTCAGAAACAGATTTCATTAAACTTATGAAACCATTCAGGAAGGTGATAGATTTTCAGCCTTTACAGATTAAAAATACACCCATCCCAATATTTAGCAATAATTATAGATTTAAAGTAAAACTGGGAAAGAACATTAATTCCGAAAATATTCCAACACAAGATGCAGATGAAGAAGCAACATTATTTCTTGTTATAAACGGTCTAAAACCGCAATGCTTTCATTGCAAAGAACGCGGTCATCTTATTAGTAACTGTCCGGCTTTATATTGTAATAATTGTAATATGAGTGCATCCCCCTTACATCAATGCCCAAAAGAAGACTTTCATAGTAATCAAGAAGTGACTGTAGATGAAGATGTGCAATCGACAGACCATAATATTGAGGAAAAAATGATACTAACATTAGCAATAGTGGAAATGTGATTCTACATACTACAGGATCCGATAGCATTGAAGTTTCCTCCTCTCCTAATTTGGAAATTTCACCCCTCTTAATAAAACATCTCTTGAAATAATGGAATCACTCACAGTGTTGCCACCCCTACAAATTCTAGAAACTCCTCAAATCACTAGAAAACCAGGTCGGCCACCTAAAAAAAAAATCAGGTAATAATCCCAAGAAACTCTTGGCTCTAGAATGTGAAAGTAGTGCTAATGATTCCCTTCCTCCAGTCTCTAGAAAAAAAGCTAACATCATGCAAAGTTACAATGCCTCTCTAATTGCCACATACTCATCAGAAAATAGTCCAATGGAAGAGGAAACTGATAGTATTACAAACATAAATAAAGTTTTACTTGAGAATCCATTCATAGACAGGAAAATGAGATCCAATGATATTTTTCTCAAATCTACAGACAATAATTGAACAATGCATATTTATTGATCCATTAAAATATACTACAGATTCCCTTATTAAAATATTTAACTTTATTTTAGAATAAAACTTTCCTCTGCTAAGCTTAGATTCTGATATATACACGCACACACATACAAATAATGGATATTAAAATAGGAGTTTTTAATGTTAGAGGGTTAAACTCCCCACAAAAAATTGACCTCCTCGCTAAATGGTATGACATTGTTAAACCACAGATAATGGGCATTATCGAAACAAAAATCTACAGTGGCTCATTAATCAACCCTACAGACAAGCTAAATTCCAAGGGCTTTACACAAACACATCTGACACTCCATCAACAGGTACAGGCATCATCATTGATAAAGCCTGCCCATTTAGTTCTTTCAAAATCCTACATATTGATGCACACTTGCTGATAATTACATTAACTCCTAAAGCCATTACCTTAAACATAGCAATTGTTTATACCCCCCCCCCCCAGGTCCCACTATTATAAATAGAATTATACAAACACTTAACTCTAGGTTCATAAATGCTATGTAGCCGACGATTATTTTGGGAGATTTCAACATGACATATCAGACCTTCACCAGCAAATGGTTACATCAGCTGTCCTTTCCAATGATGAGTGGAAGAGGCTTTCTGCCGGAGAAGGCCGTGTCATTTAACAATGGTAGACATTCATCACTTATAGATCTGGTTTTCTATTTGCCATCATTCCACAACATGATATGCATTCAATTAAAGAATTCCCCCCTCTCTGATCATGCAGCTGTTTTAGTGTCACTGGAAATTAATTTTGATAATAGAACAACAATTAATACAGGAAGAACCATCAGAGTTCTACTACCATCATACACACCAGAATATCTTTTTTCAGAAGTATACATATATCTACACAAGTTGAAGAATATTACAATGGATCCAGTCCAAGCATGGTGTGCTTTTACTAACCTGCTTTCATTTAATATTGAGCATTTTACCAGGACAACAACATCCCCAACAAAACTACTAAAGCTTATGGATGATACCTATAAAAAATTATTGGCACTTCTCAATCAAATCTCGATCATCCCTGTCTGATGGCATTAAAGAAGACATATCAAGAGTTAACAAACCAGTTTAAAGAATATATCTCCATTAAAAAGAAAAGGTTATATTTAAATAACCACACATGTATACCAGAAACTTCATTAGATGGGCGCTAGGCCACTCCTCCCAGGTGCGAGTCCCAGCAGCTATTAATGTTCAAACTGAAATTGTCTATGGAGATTTTATGTTGGAGCAGCTTTACATATTGTATAGAGAAAAATTCCAGAGGGTATCCTCTCCAAGTCTAATGGCCTTTTCACAAGATAGATCAGAAAATGAATTTAAAATTTCTTTAAAAGATTTCATTAAAAAAATAGAAGCGATGCCAGATTCATGTCATCCTGGCATAGATGGAATTCCCAAGTTTGTATACAAACATATTGATAAAATCGCTGCACAATATATGCTTAACCTAGTCTCCTACCTCACTAAAGGCATCTATAAAATACAGGGCTTAAATCAAATTATGCTTGTGCCATTTATGAAAAAGAAACAATTAATCTCAAACACCACTAACCTACGTCCAATTTCAATGTGCTCCTTTGGCATAAAGATAATAGAATCAGTGATAAAAGATAAAATAGAGCCATTCATTTTGCCAAACCTATCAAAAATGCAATTTGCCAAAAAGGAATCCTCAACAGGACAGGCAGCCTTTCTATTCAAGTCAACTATAGAAACTGTTAGAGATAATAAAAAATACAGTCCAGTTGTTATTCAACTAGATATTGAAGCCACTTTTGACATGATTTCCATCAGTACTCTTCTTAAAACTCTGCAAAAATACTCAGTTCCGAACGCATATCTAAATTTGCTTGCTAACTTGCTTTTAAACCGTGAGATTTATGGTTCCCTAAATGGGAAAACTTCACCACCAGTAGTGCCACATCAGTCCATTCCTCGGGGCTCACCTCTCAGTGCCTTACTGTTCACTGCCTATATCAACCCTATTATAAAAATAATAGAAAATGAATTTTCAGGAATCTACGTGCCCACCATCAATGATAACATCTCATGTATCACATATATGGATGATATAGCAATATTTCTATCATCTCAAAAACAAATTCCCAAACTTCTTAAGAAACTTAATAATTTTGCAAAAGAATACAAGCTAACATTCAATATGGAGAAATTGTGTGCATGGAAGATCTTCACCGGTAATAGCATTAATAAAGTTTTCAAAGGTAGACCAAGCACATTTCTTGGGTTTAACTTTTATTTACAACATTCACCTATGAGATTGCTCATACAGAAAAATTTGATAGAGAAAGTGGAAAAGACTGTCAATTCACTCTCCAAAGCCTATCTCTCACTATATACAAAAATGGCCTTGCTTAACATGCTAGTGATTACAAAAATCTCTTAATTTACTCTAACAATCATTTATACCAAGGCATTTACAAATAAAATAGACTCCTTATGCAGAAAATTATTCTGGGGAAAAAAGATTATTTCAATATCAAAAAAACACCTAAGAAAACCTCTTTCACAAAATGGCCTTGGCCTTCACTCAATACATGTCTTCAGGATACAAAAAAAATTGAACATAATATCTACATGTGCACAAAAATTCCCATATTTAGAAATCGTTGCCAAGATTACCCCTACAGATAGACCACCTCCTCTCCAAAGATATCTGAACACACTACTTACACCATTATTAACAATTCACACTCTTAACTTTAAACCACCACAAGCCAAATATAAATATTGGGAAGTTTATCAACTTCTACATCCAAATCAAGACGATGTACAAACTCCACTTCATATTAATAATAAACAATTATGTCACAAATTCAAACTATGGTCACTTGAACCAAAATATTTTGACTTTCTCCTAAAGATAAATCTAGACTCGCTACCTACACAACACTTTTTGAAATATCAAAGAAACTATAAAGATATATATGATATATGTAATCTTTGCCATAGGGACTCGGAGACACAAAACCACCTTTTTTTCTCATGCTCAAGTCTAGAAAACATTCATAAAATTATTAGCATTTCACTCAAGGGTAAAAAAATCAATATGAAAACCCTTTTTGACTCTTTTAAAAGGGGTATCTTTGCTGAAATAAGAATCTGCACATTTCTACTCTATGCTTTATGGTGTACAAGGTGTAATTTCATATACAATTATAATCCCAGAAGACATCCAAACACATTCAGAAATAAGCTGCAAACCATACGTGAAAGAGAAATAAAGATTACAGATCAATCTAAGTACATTGACACCTGGAATATACAAGAACTTATATAAAAGCACTAAAAAAAGAAACTATATCTAACATGGATCCTTGTGCCAGTTCTAAAGCCAACTGACACAAACTAGATGCATTCCTGCTTTAATTTAATTGTATATCTAATTGAATATTATCATATGATTGAGTGATCATCATTGATTTTGTTGAACTTTTTTTTATTAGAGACTTCTAGTTTGATAACACATCCAGTAACTGATCAAATCATTGTACATATGCAGTTTTGTGAAACTAATTTATATGTAAGAACTATGTGTCAAATGTAACTTGTATAACCTTATAGAATACTAATAAAGTTTATCCTTTGAAACATAATAATAATAATAATAATAATAATAATAATAATAATAATAATAATAATAATAATGATGATGATGATGATGATGATGATGGTGATGATGATGATGATGATAATAACAATAACAACAACAACAATAGATATTGAAGTAAATTCTATTTTAATTTTTATACAGTTTATCAAGTCAATCATCTTTATAACCAGATTTCACTTCTTTGTTAGTTCATATTATCCTAAATTATTTTATAAGTTTTGAACAAAAAACATAACACCATTATTTTTCTAAATATTATCAGGGATACCATTGGGTGTTCAATTTTAAATATTTAAATTTATATCTAATCTCATTGAAATGTATTTCTCTAATCAAAGGTAAATGTTTTAACAATATAAGTATATTATTAAATATTGTTATCTGAACTATTGTGTCATAAACAAAATATGATTAAATTAGTTTAATATATTCAGAATGTTACTGCCACTATCTAAAGTAAAATCCATTAAATAAATATGATTTCAATGCCAATTAAAACATGCTAATATCTATAATAAATAAATGATTATGTATTTTTTACAATTTTTATCAACCAATCACTTTGGTAAACTTTTTTTTATATCTCATTTAAGGCTTATAAACTTTTGTATTTATATTTATATTTCTGTCAAACACAATACCACAAGATTTTTAATTTAGAGAACTCAAGAAAGGCCATGTCTGCATCTACCACATATTTCTTAAATCAACTTCATATTTTAATAATATGATTAAACTGAAAACCAAAATCTTTAATTCTAATGTTTAAACATATTTGAAAGTATTTGTTTCACAATAATTAAAACATGAAATTAGAGTTAGTTTTTTCAAAAAATGTTAAATAGCGAACTTCTATTAATATAGTTAGAATAGAAACTACTTTTACTAATATATTTAGAATAAAAACTATCTTTGACTTCCGTTACAATTCTAAATATGGAATGTGTTAATCTATAAACATTCCAAAAACAATTTCTTGGTTAATAATGACATTTATATTTTCTTGCTCTTATCTGTAACAGCAATTATAATATAATTTGTGAGTATTAATGCACCCAAGTTTCTTTATAGCAATTTTTATGTTAAAAGAAAGAACTCATAATAGTCATTTAAGGTATTATGAAATTTTTTTATAACAATAGATCATTCAATTCCTAAAGCGAATATCATTCCTTGAAATACGTTTGGATGATAATTTAAACTTTCTTTACACAATACATTAAAGAATTTATGAATAAATACTTAGAATTTCATTCATATTAATTCAAATATAATTTCCAAGAAAATATATAATGTTTTGAAGTAATTAGAATTGAAGTTTAAACAGTGATAAAATGAGCATATATATCATTGCAGAAATAATATTTTAATATAATCGACTTTTGCAATGAATTCCAAAAATAGAATCAATTAGATATTGTAGAAAAATTAGGACCACTTAATTCTTTATCCATCAATGAGTTGATTTTTCAAAGAAAGTTCCTTATTTTTTTCTAAATAAATTTACAAAAAAAAATGCTGTGTAATTGGTAAATCTTAATATTTATTAGATATATGTGGATTTTTTATCAAGCAAACATCCAAATAAAAAAATTAAAAGACTACATTTCTTTTTATTTCTTAAAATAAAATAAAAACTATACATACAATAATATAATCAGATTTTAAAGCATAGGCTATTTATATACAACCATTTCTATATTCTTCCAATTCTATAAAGAAAGCATACATTAATTTTTCCAATGAAATATGTAGAAAATCAATGCCCAGTTTTATTATTCATTGCACACTATTATGCTATATCATAAATAAAGATTCTACCTACTAATGATGACTCTTCATCTCTTTATTAATGATGGGAATAAAGAGTAGGAGTATATAAGATACATTATATTTTATTTGTAAAAAAAATATTTTGATTGATTCTTATTGAGATTCATTTGTCAAATTTATTTGACATTTATCATATTTTCTAGTTAAAAATATTTTAAAAGCAATTATCTATTTTTATTATATTAAATCTTTTTTTCAGCTAAATTGATCAACATTCATTATTTTAAATATATGCTTAAAAAGACAATATAGTTTGTTGTTTTTTTTTATTAAAAAAAAAGCTACCCATTTTGCTATAGAATTTACAACCACCATGCTTAATTTTTTAAGCATATGCTTAAGGCATATTGAAAAAAAATATTGTTTTTATTTCTTTGGCAGAGGGCTATAAATAATTTCAATATAAAACTACTTACAAGGCAATTGGACAATATCATTTGCATATACTTATTTAATTGAATACTTTAGCCAAAACAAATATTATATATTGTGATAGTATATACACTATAGTTAAGTGTTGATTTATGTGTATATATATATATATATATATATATATATATATATATATATATATATATATATAATTAATTAAAATTACCCCAATACAAAATTCAACCAGACCAGCAAAAAATAATATTAAAACACAATTAAAGGCTTCACTGCTATAAGCAGACTTCTCAAGTGTAAAGAACTACAAAAACTACACAATATACATAATATTAAACATTACCCACAAATCCATTCACTTCCCATCCACCCTTAATATTAAAAAAACTCTTAAATAAGTTAATTGATTCAGACTATTAACTTTGATGAGGCTAAGGTTGTCTTTTTTGAGAGAAATGAAATCAAAAGAAGAATTAAAGAATCTTTATTATTGAAAATTATATATATATATATATATATATATATATTATATATATATATATATATATATATATATTAAATTAAACAATAATTCTCGAACAAGTTTTAAAATATTTTTATTAATAGTTAATTAACTAAATAATATATACAAAATTATAAAATAGTGTAGATATTTGTTTAATTAAAAATTGTGTATTACTAAATAGTTAGTAATTTAACATTTTAATAGAATATTTATATGAATAATCTGTATGCATACATATGATTATATAAAATATCATAAACCATAAGTACTTATAGCTAATTGATTGTCATATGTAAATCATAGCAACACAGTCAATGCTTAAAATTTACAAATAGAATATCAGCAAACTTTTGCCAAAGCAACACTCAAATTTATTAATTGAATCTTGCCATAACAACAGATTGTGAATAATCTACTGGACTAAATTTATCATTGGTAGTGGTAAGGTGATTTAAAAATTCAGTGTTTATTTCAAACAAATACATTTTACATTCTATTTTTTTTTAAAAAAAATAATACAGTATTATAAGGCAAAGATCACATAATAACATTAATTAATTGTGACTAAGAGTCAGACAATAACATTACTATATTAGTAAGAAAAATGGTAAAAGTTTGCTTTTCTTTAATATATATATATATATATATATATTAAAAGATAAGAACAATTACTATATATATATATATATATATATATATATAGTAATTGTTCTTCATATAATATTGTAGTTAAATGTTAACAGTATATAAACAAAACTTAGTAGACTGTAAAATTCAATGCACCAATTTTCCTAAGAAATAGTGGCCTCCTTTTTTTTCTTTTTTTGATAGTGCTAAATGAAGCTAGTCTATTTTTAAAATCATCTCAAACTGACAGGTAATATTTTATTCAAATAATTTAAATAATAGTTATTATGTTGAGAATCAGTTAAATAATGATGGCAATTTATAATAAAATGTGGACATTTCATTACAACACGAATCCTATTCAGAATAAAAAAATCTATATGTTAAACAAATTGTTAGTCATCAAAATGTAGTCTAAAAAAATTTTCTTTTAGTTACCTCCATTAAAAAAAATTCTAAAATATAAATTCTATTCATTTAAACCAAGAATTGTTATTTTTAAAACTTTTACTACTCATTTATGGAACATTTATTTAATAAATAGAAAAATTAATATACATAAAAATCAAAAAATGTAAATGGAAAATTGTATACTTGTTAAAATTTTTTTCTTAGAAGAAGAAATGGAATGCAAACCAAATTTTTTGACGTCTTTTAAAAATAAAAAAAAATGTTTTAGAATAAAGAAAAGCTTTGCATCCAAAGGATGTTCAATTTGTTCTAAAAATGGAATCTTTCGCATTTATATAATGTAAACTAGATATTATTCTGTCAATAAAGTTTCAATAGAAGAAATATGAAAAATAAAAATAAGCCACGATTGGTAAACTTTACAAAATGATTATTACTAATTCGATTATTATGTAAAGTATTATTATTTGTACATTTAAATGATCCAAATATATAATTTATAAATTTTATTTATTTTTATATTTATTTGTTTAAATTTTACCTCATTCGGATACAAAGTTATCATTTGTTCAAAGTTAGGGGTTGTTTGTTATTAAGTTCAAAACATTAAATAGTATAAGCATAATTAGTAGGAACAAGTATTTAATTACAAACATCATTATTATTATTATTATTATTATTATTATTATTATTATTATTATTATTATTATCATCATCATTATCATTACTGATTTTATGACTAGTATAAAAATTTTAAATTCAGTAATTACAAAGTATTTTAAAATGATTACATACCATATTTCACACACACTATATATATATATATATATATATATATATATATATATATATATATATATATATATATATATATATATATATTATAATTTACTTATAATAGAATACAAATATCATTTATCTATTATGAGAAGATTTTTATAAAAACACAGTTTATTCAGATTATTCTGATATATAAATTGTATTTTTCATTAATGTAATTTTTTAAAAGATCTTGACTAAACATTCACATATGGCTGACAATTTAATATTTTCATTTGTCAAGTTGCAGAATATAGTATTTTTTTGGTAATTAACTTAGAAGGTGTGATTATATAATGGGCATGAGCAAGGGCATTATCATCATAAGTCTTCTTTGAAGTTTATGAAATGCTGATGTTTCATCAATATAACTTTGTAGTAAATCGTATAGGGAATATATATCTTCCATCTTGGACCCACTTAATGTTTGGTTTTACAAAATTTAAAGAATTTTTTTATTATTGATGACTCCTAGTTTAAAAAATTGCTATTAATAATTAGATTAATTGCTTATTATCTTTTTTGTATTGTGCCATTTGAATAAATGTAAAAGTCCACGATCATGTTTTTTTCTGGTAATGTTATAAAGCTGATACATGTCATAATTATTATTATATGATAACTGAATTATAAATGTTAAAACATGTTGTTTTATTACAGAAAATTTAATAAAACCTTGGCCATTTAGTTTATAAACAATAAGCATGTAAAATGGAATATCTGACTGTGCTCTAAATTCAGTTATATATCTAAACAACCACAAACATCCACAATACAGGAATATTTTTCTGAAGCTCTAATTATAAATATTATTACTATCATTATTAAAAAAAATGTGTATCACATGTAAATTATGAAAATGTTAGCATTTTTATTTAAGGATTAAATAGTAAACATAGCTTTTACAAATAAAAGTAAATTGAACTTGAAATACAAATTTGAAATTTGGTTGCAATTTAAAATTTAACACAAACAAGGAATATTTATTTTGTTTAAATAAAATGTTAACTTTATTCATATGATAACTTTAATTAATAAATATTATGTAGTTACCAGCTGGTTTTTAAAACTTAGATTTAATGTGTTAGGTTTTATTGATGTAAATTCTTATTCAGATTGATGACTTAGTATGATGCTATAAAAGAATATCAGTCTGTATGTTAATTTTCCATGAGAATGAGAGATTTTGAAATTTTTGGATTGAAAGTATTAACATTGGCTAATTTCATTTTATAAGTATTTATTATTAGATGTATCAAATAAAGAGAGTTTTAAAAATCAATGACCAAATTATATCAAAGTGATGTATGTAAATAATATTTGTCTAAATCGCATGTTGTTAATAAATTGGTAATAATTGAAAGTTTTCTAGTCTTTCACATGCACAATTGTCTCTCAGACAGCCAATCAAATTTTAAGCAGCTGTTTTAAGAACGATCTGGCTTTGATACACGATGAGATTTTGATAAGAAAAGGATGATACCAAGCTTTTTTCAACTTAACCTTTTATATATAAAACACAAAGAATGATGTGTATATGTTTATATATTCAAGCTTTCAGGCCAAGATGCTTAAGACTGGCTTATCATCATCATCATCATCAGACATTATCAATCCACTGCAGGATGAAGGTCTCTCTAAGTTTAATCCATCTTCTCCAATCTTTAGCTTCTCTTCTCCACAACACCCCTGCACATTTTCTTATTTCATCCATCCATCTCACATGTGGTCTCTTTCTGGGTCTTTTACAATCTCTTGCAATCCAGTTTAAAATTTCAATTGTCCATCTATTATCATCTCTTCTAGCAATATGTCCAGCCCAACTCCATTTCAATCTTTTAATTTTTTCAATAAGGTCAGTAACACCTGTTTGTTGTCTTACACATACATTACATTTTCAATCTCTTCTTGTTACTCCCAACATACATCTCTCCATACTTCTTTGAGTGGTCTGAAGTCTCTGTATTGCTCTTCTATTAAGTGTCCAAGTCTCAGATCCATAAGTAAGAACTGGTAAAACACATTTGTTAAAAACCATCCTTTTCAAACACATAGGCATATTTTCTTTTAGTATCAAGTTATTTCTACCAAAAGCACTCCAACCAAGTTTAATTCTATGATTAATTTCCTCCATTATGTTTCCATCTGTATTAATAATCTGACCAAGGTATTTGTAACTGTTAACTTCTTCTAATTCTTCATAATCAATCTTTATTTTCATATTTTGAGCAAATCGATTAAACATTACTTTAGTCTTTTTAACATTTATCTTTAGTCCTACTTTTCTACTTTCATCTGTTAACTCCTGCAACATTTCCTGCAGCTCTGAAGCATTATTTGCAAAAACAACTACATCATCTGCGAAATCTAAATGACTTAAATACTCTCCATTTACTTTCACTCCTTTAGTTTCCCATTTTAATCCACAAAATACTTCTTGCAGCACTGCTGTAAAGAGTTTTGGAGATATGGAGTCACCTTGTCTTACACCTTTCTCAATGTTGATTTTTCCAGTATCATTATGTAATCTAATTGTTGCTGTTGCATTTTTATAAATATTCTTTAAAATATGACAATATCCTGGATCTATACCTTGATGATCCAATGCTTTAATCACTGAAAAAATGTGTATAGAATCAAATGCCTTTTCATAATCTATAAATCCAAAACATAAAGACAACTCATATTCGTTTGTCCTTTCTATGACTTCTCTCAATACCTGGATATGATCTATTGTACTAAAACCACTTTTAAATCCAGCTTGTTCTCTTGGTTGGTGGAAATCCAAAGTTCTCTGTAGACGAGTTGTAATTATCTTGGTAAAAATTTTATATAAAACTGATAAAAGGCTGATAGGTCTGTAATTTCTAATATCTTCTTTATCACCTTTTTTAAATATTAATATTATTACTGCATTCTTCCAATCTTCTGGTACATCTTTATCATTTAGACATTTGGTATATAACTTTGCTAAAATTGTTTCTATTTCTTCACCTGCTTCTTTTAATATATCAATTATAATTCCATCATTTCCTGGAGCCTTTCCTTTCTTCATACACTTAATTGCATGTCTCACTTCTTCATTTAAGATTCTGGGCAATTCGGAAGATGTAATAGATATAGGAGGTACTTGTTCTTTATTACTATATAATTCTTGATAAAAATCTTCTACCAATTTCATGATGTCATCTCTCTTTTTAGTAATAATTCCATCTTTTTTTCTTATTGCAGATATAAATTTCCTACCAATACCAAAATGTTGTTTAACATTTTTGAGACTTTTATTTTCTTCTACAGCTTTCCTTGCCATTTCACAGTTATACTTTCTTATATCATTTTCAACTCTTTTCCGTACCATTTTACAAAATTCGAGATATTCAATTCTTTTTAATACATCATTTTTGTATATCTTCATATTCCTTCTTTTCTTCATAAATTCTCTAGTCTCAGTAGAAATTTTATTAGTCAATTGCTGCTTTTTTCTACCAGCTATGTTTGTTGCAGTTTTTAAAAGTGTATCAGTTATTTTCATATTAATTTCATTCAAATCTGTATCATGTTCAAAATCTCCTAACACTTGAAACCTATTTGTAAGTTCTAATTTAAATTCATTAGAATGTTTCTGAAGATTAGGAATATCAACTGTAAATATTGTTTTTCTTAATAATTTTTGTCTCTCTAGTTTTACATTAACACGTAACTTACATCTTACTAATCGATGATCACTTCCTGTGTTAAATTTATTAAGAACATTACAATCTTGAAATATGTATTTTCTGTTAGTCAAAATATAATCCAATTCTGCTGTACCTTCATTTGGATGCTTCCATGTCCATTTCCTTTTAACATTTTTCTCAAAAAATGAATTCATAATATAAAGTTTTTCTTTTTCTGCAAACTCTACAAGTCTATGTCCTCTCTCATTTCTATTACCATAACCAAAATTACCTACAGCAATTTCATCTTTCATTTGTCTACCAATTCTAGCATTAAAGTCTCCCATAACAATTTTAAAATGTTGTTTACTCTGATCAAAAGCCTTTTGTACATCCATATAAAAATCTTCTACTACTTCATCACTATGAGAACTTGTTGGGGCATAAACCTGAATTATCTGCATTTGGTATCTGCTATTAAGTTGTATAACTAATCTTGTCACTCTGTCCGATACACCATCAATCTCCACAATATTGTTCTTCCACTTTTTATTTATAATGAATCCTACTCCACTTGTATTTCCAATATGTGTGCCTTTATAATAGAGTATATGTCCACTTTTTAAATCAATTGTTTCTTCTCCTTTTCTTCTAACTTCACAAAGTCCAATAATGTCCCATTTAATATAAGACAGTTCTTCTTCTAATTCTTGCAATCTTCCTTCACTTGAAAGTGATCTGCAGTTGTAAGTACCTAAATAAAAAGCCGTCATCAAATGGCAGCCAGGGTCCGCAATCAAGGGATTCTTAGCACTCTCCACCTTCGGCCACCAACCACTGCCTTGGTTGGTGACTTTACAGCCTCCTGGGAATAAGGGCCATGCTTTATTTTTGTCTGTCATAATTGTATATATGTATTGGAAAAAATATTTATCATTTACACAAACATTCATTCTGCCTTATCAGGCACTGAGAAGAAAGACCATGGTGTTTCTTGATCTTAAACTCAGAGGTAAAAAGCCAATAAACTCACCACACTGGCTAATGCGTGTTGGTGAGCAGCCCATCCATGTTCATATACTATATGAATAATCACATAGTAATAACAGCTGCAACGACAAGAACGTATGGAGTGGACATTAGGAATTTGCCCTGCTCGGTTCCTTTAAGGCCTAAGAGGAATCAAAGGGTCTCCTTTCAGTTAATAGCAAACTCCTTTCTGCAGCAGCTGGCTTATATATATATATATATTGAAACGAGCACAGACGTTCGTTACATTGTTGTTGTTTTTTATTTATTAAACATGAAAGTAAATTAAAAAGTTCGCATTTAAAAATTTTCTTTTAGAATTAAAAATTGAAATTAAATATTATCTTAAACTCGTATATATTAAATCGCACAGATAAAAAAAAATTATTAAAATAAAAGTGTATTAAAAATAGAAAAGGTATTTTAAAAACAAAAACTTAAAAAGATTTAGAGATAAAAATATATATTTGATTTGGAAAACAGATTAATTAATCAGAAATGGAAATGATTGTTAATTAGTTAAATGTAAACCAGCCTTGGGCATTTAAATGTAAAAACATCAGTCAGATAGGAAAACAATAGAAACTTTTAGCAAATGAAATAAATTCATTGGGAAATCGGACCTCAACGAAAAGGATCATTGCATCGATGACGTAATGTAAATGCAATCCTTCAAATGAATATAAAAGGACAAGGTTGAAAATTATTAGGGATTGATTATTGATTATTACGATGTGACTATATGTATTAGTACGGAGTTGAGGTGAAGGAATTGACAGACGCACGGTCAATTCTTTCAGCTGTTAAAGAAAAGAGAAATGAACTATCGTTTCCTACATTGAGGACCAATTGAACTAAAAAACCTCCGAATGAATAAATAAAACAACGGCTAAATGGATACCAATCTTTTGAGGACAGCGTGGGAATTCCCGTTCAAACTTACAAACGACAGATAAAGATGAACTGTTTAAAACCGTAAGAACTTTACAATTAATGAACATTAAATTAAAAACTTTTCGTATTTAAAATAATTGCATTAGTTTTCTAGCTGACTAAAGTAGTTAAAATGTTATTTGATGTATTTTTTTTATTTATTTGTGTAAAATCATTTCCATTTATTTAACTTTTTTCTTTAAGTTTATTTATGATTTCTGTTTTCCGATGAATTAAAATATATCAATGTTAAACTTAAGTCAGGCGTGAATGGCTGTATAGATTTGTAAAGTTATATTAGGGGAGGGTAATCTTAGGTTATTTGTTTCGTGGTTAAATTGGGTCAATGGATTGGATATATTGGTGTGATTAGTAGATGTAATATTGATTCGCTATGGGCAGAATCGCTTCATACGCCGCACACTTCCGTTTGCCTATGGAAGGAATTATAAGTCGGATACTGCAGTTCCTTTCTATGGAGTTTTTGTTTTATTGCTCTTCTTTGCAGATAGATGTAATATTCCTATCTCATAAGAGGCAATTTCTTCCCTTAACCTTTTGTGCTGCCGTATTTTATTACATTGAATACATCGATATATCAGATGAATTGATGCCAGTTTGACTACGAATTTCAGTCTAAGGTTAAATAGGGATAGAATGTTTATTTTCAAAAGCAAATTTATCTGGTCTATTCATACTCGACCCTAAATAAAACTGCATTAAATTTAAGTTGTTTATAGATGCTTGCATGGATTGTTTATTGGTTAACTATGTTTTGCATTTCCATATTTGATCAAAATATATAGACATTCGATAAATAATGATACCTTACGGTGAGTATCTAAAATGTATTTATTCGGATGTCTTTTAAATTATTGGTGACAATGCAAGTATCTTATGGTGAATACTAATGGGTTACATATAAATTTCCCTCCACAATTGTCAGTAATCAATAATTTTGTATTTTGATCGTTTATGTTTATTTTGAAATGTTTTTGACCGTGGAATCTATGTAACCGATCTATATTCAACATTATAAACAAGCTTTCATAAATTTATCTGTGTGAACTTAATTAAAAATGTAAAATTAGAATATAATAGTAATTAAATGTAAATTAAAGTCAAAAATCAAAGTTAAAAATGTAGGTTAAATTTTGAACTGTAAAACTAATACTAAAATATTTTTAAATCTTATATTTATGTGAAATAAATAAATGTTTGTGTGTTAATTACTGGCAGTGGCTTATTTTATTTATTTTTTAATGTTGAAATCTAATTAGATAAGTTATGATATTATTAAATCTCTGCTACTCCCAGAGCTAGTGACATGGGCTAACGACCGGAACAAAAAAATATTTAAAAAAATTTTTTTTTTTTTGACTTACGTATCTGCCTACTTTATAAATTTTTCTAGGTTCAAATGCCTAGATGGCGCCCTGTAGTGTAGATTTACATTAAGTACCCTGGGTATGGATGCCCGCTGTGGGGCTATTAATTACTTTTACACCCTGCAGAACCCTGAATAATAGATGTTAGTATACTATATATGATGTTTATTCCCTAAATAATAAAAAAAATATATGTGTAAAATTTTTTTTTTCCTCTTGGTTTGTACACCCAGCTCAGATGATGTCCTTCTTAAATATTATACACACTAGGTACAAGTCATTACTAATATGTATATGATTTTCCCAATAATGTCAATCATATATGTAGATTTTTTTTTCCATAAACAATATTCAGGATATATGTAATATTTTGTTCTTCTTCCATAAATAATGTTTTAAATATATATGTACATTTTTTTTGGGTGGTGAAAGAAAAGTAGTGGCAGCTTTTAAATACTTTCACACCCATAGTATGTAAAGAAAAAAAAAGAGATATGTGCTTCAAATAGTAATGACATCTTTAATTACTTTATGATATTATACATCTGAACTGCTGTACAGCTGTCATAAATAAAAATATGTATTTATAAGAATGTACAATCATCTAGTAAAAGTGTTGTAACAATCTACTCCTCTTGACTGGCACCTGGTAGTAATACCATTATAAATTTTGTCATCAGGTGGTAGATTGAAGAAAAAAAAAAGAAATATTAGACACAATGATTCCAAAATTTAACAAGTTATATAGAGAGCATTATTTGTACTAAACTATTGTACTCAACTATGTACCCAACTATGTAATGTACTCAACTATGTAATGCAAGTGTTGATAATTTTAATATGAAGTAATACAATTTTAAGTATGTTTCAGGTGCAAAGGAACAACCAAACTTAAAGACCCAGCAAAAACACTGAAGAATGAACAAGAGTAGATTAGGTAACAATATGATATTTGAACTTTTATTTATTATATTATATATATATATATTTATATTATATATATATATATATATATATTATATATATATATATATATATATATATATATATATATATTGTAAATGTTGGATCTAGAAGTTAATAATGCAAAAGGCAGGCATGGTAGAATACTAAATATAATAAATCAGGTATAGATTGGGTACAGGTATGGGGGAGCAGAACAAGGGGGAGACTGTTGAGAATGGGGGAGAGGTGTATCAGGCCATAAATAAATAAAAAACAAACAGGAAACCATAAGTGAGCATTTTTGTGTCTTAAATAAATAAAATATATATAAATAAAATACACATATATCTATCTATATTTGAAGCTTGGCAGAATGGAGAATAGTGATAAAGAGAAGATATGTCAGGGAAAGACACTCAGGTCGGGAAGAGTAATCTATGATGACAACCAAAAGATGGAAGCAGAAAGCGAAGAGAAAACTGATGCAGAGCAAGAACCTCAGGAAGTTGTAACCATGGAATCTGTAGAGAGCTCCACACAGAAACAGGATATAAACCTACAAACATTGTTGATGGATATGTTCACTAACATAGAAAAAAAATTCGAAGCCAAGCATAATGAGATGAAGGAGTGGATGTCATCACTGTGCAATGAAATAAACAGTAGTATATTAAAGCAAATAGATGAGGTGCGAGCAGACTGCAGGAAAGGCTATGAAAAGGTTCATACTGAATTAGAAGGAATCTTGGAGGAGCATAAAGAAGAAACTAAAACTATAGTATCCAAAATGACTGGAGAATTAATGATGACACGAAGTGTGATAGACCAGCAAGAAGCTGCCCACCACATAGCCATAAGTCAAATAAATGAACATTTGGGTGATGAACTGAAGTGTCATGAAGAACAAGAGAGGATCATTTTAAATGTGCAAGAAACACAGACAGAGTTTCAAAACCAGCTAAAGGAACTGAGAGGTGAAATTGATAAACTAAAAAGCAGCACAGTGAAAATTTCAGAGTTCAAACCAGATGCATCAGGACCAGTACAGGAACACCACGTTGATAGGACATCAGATGTTATGCCCATAGGACAGATCTTGAATGCACAGGCCTACCTGGCAAAGTTCATCCAAGTGAAATCATTCAAAGGTGATGCTGGAGAAAATCCGAAAGCGCATATTGAAAGTCTTCAGGAATTGTTTCGCTTCCAACAGATCTCAGCACCGAATCAAGTAGCTTTGGCAATTCACTATCTCAATGGATATGCGAAATCATGGTGGGAAAGCCAGGAAGACAAGCCACTGAATTTTGAACAGTATGCAGCAGCTCTGTTAAGGACCTTCTGGAGCGAGGAGTGCCAGGACGGCATTTATCATTCGGTTTTAAAGGAAATGTATGGATCGGCCAACAAGAAAACACACACACAGTTTTTTTTGAGGCAAGTGGCACATCTCCGGTCTCTGACGGCATTCTCATTTACAGAGACCCAGATTATCCATGCAATACAACAAAATATGCCACCATACATACAACAAATGATGGTAGGATGCCGAATAAGGAGAATTGAGGAAATGGCACAATTCCTCACCACCATTGACTACACACCCATCAACAAAGAACCTCATGAAAGAATATGGAAAGTTGAGCCAGCTAGAAACCAAGCAACCTCTCATGATCAATCTAACTTCTGGCGGGGTGACCAAACCCTCAATAAATAGCCATTTGAACCTCCTGATCGGGGAAAGTAAGACAGAACAATAAATCACAGATGGATAGATAAGGAATTTGAACCATGTTTTTAAAAAAGGAAAATATGAATATAGTTTTGCACTCAATGATAGATAGGTCAAGATTTTTTTTTTAGCATATAGAAGCAAAGAACAAAATGGGGCTAGCATTAGTTTGATAATCTTTTTTTTATATACAAATAAATTATGTACTCCTTTCAAACCAGGTTGTTCTTTTGTCACCGGAACAGCAAGTAAGATTTTTTTTTTTTACATTTTTTTTTTATCAATTGTAAGTCTGGGAAAATGAAGCAGAATCTGAGATTCAGATTGCGCTTCACAGCCCACTTCCAATCTTCCGCTACCAACCTAAATTCAAACCCTATTCTTGCATATATATTCCACTCACTAACACATTTGTTTGTATCCTTTTGTTTGAGTATTATTAACTAACATATTTATGAACGAAGATATTGGCATAAATATCTGAATTTAAACATGCAAAATAAAATTAATAAATGTAGCATCTGAAAATTCGTATACGCAATAGGGAATGGGGAATTAATTATCATGGACTTATAATATCAAAATATATTATAGTTTCTGTATTTATTTATTTTATAAAAGTTATAGTAATTGTTTGTTAATTGCAGCTCAGATATCTATAGATATTGTAGAGACAAAAGTACTGAGCAAATATTTAGTGGAAAAGTTCGTTATATGTAATTTTATAAAATTGTGTTTTTAAATTATTTTTGCCATTAAACTCCACTTTTCTTTTAAATCCAATATGGAAGATGCGATTGTAATTAGTCAAAATTAATTAAAGGTGAGAAGCGTAATCTTGTATAATATTCTAACATAACTTTAATTAAAAGTTTCTCTAAAATCAAAAGTAGAAACTAAACTTAATTGATTTACTTTTGTTACAAACATTTTCTTTTATCAAAATTAATTAAAGTTTGAATACTTATCTAACAATGGCATCTTCCATCACAATAGGTAAAAGCTTGTATATGAATTCTTTTAGAAATTAGATTGCAATGACCAATCAGAAAGGGATTTCAAAAATACCGAGGCATGGAATAATTACGAATTAATTGAGAGAGTAACTAGGACAGTCAAGGAGAGCAGTCACCAAGAAAATTTCAATGTGTACTGAGTAAATCTAAATCGCCTTTCTCATGATTCGAGATGGCCTTCCCTGCAATCTGTGCCCATGGATCCCGATACTCATAGACTATATTTATATGCCTGTTCGTTAAATCATAAAATTACTACCTGCCTGAATAACTATGTTTGATAAACTAGATCTAGTCTCCGCGGGAATTGAAATCACCAAAAGAACCGCCATGTTTTACAGAGGTAATCATTTCAAATGCTGCTAGACTCTTAAAGTTACCGTGAATAATTTTAACTTTCACCTATCTATTTCTTTAAACATTTTGTAAAGCTTTTATTTGTAAAATTTAATATTAGTTATGAATCAATTTGTAAAGTTCTTACCTTTTTGTTAATTGTACCTTGTTCTCTCTATATATAACTTAGCTGTAATCTCTCCTACATTAAACCTCTCCTGAATAATTATTAGTTCTTAATGTCACGTCTATGCGGCAATATTTTATTCTCATTATTATGTTTTATACTTTCAGATACTAAATTATATGTCGATAATTTTCCCCCAGAATCGCAAATGCTTACGCTATCTCTTTTAATAAAAGAAAACCCTCCTTACTTTTCAGAGGGTAATTAACCTAGTAGTTTCTAAAAACAAATTTGTTATTCCTAGTATAGTGGGTGCCTGCCAGTCTGGGAAAATAAAATCAGAATTTGATAATTATTATACAGTGTTATTTTCTAAAACTAAGTAAAAATCTATTTTCTTAGAAATATGTTTATTTGGTTAATTAAATAATAGCGCTAACTTCTAAAATCTGCAAATAGATTTATATGAGTAAAATTAATATTACTTTATTGAAATCAATAGCCACCACCGACTATATATATATTTAATAATATGAGAAGTATTTATTTATTAAAGCATTCAAAACCAAAGATTTATATTTATACGTTGTGGAAAGTTTACATGTAGTTTAAAATAATACATAAAGGGAGGGATCGTTTAGTTCTATGAGCTATATTATATTAGCATTAACTGTAATTCTTCCACATCCACGTAGTAATCAAATCATACCGGTATGAGGGGTTTTTATTAATAAAGATAGGCAATAATTATTTATTCCTTAGCTAAATATCTATATATTTATATTAATGCAAGCGTTACGTGTATACCGGCCTTTCATGATATATATATCTTTGTGCTTCGTTCACTTTTACTTCTAATACCAAGGACAAGGTTTGGCAAACCTCTTTGGATTTCTTCAGCGCGAGATATTGTTGCATAGGGTTCGCTCTGGCAAAAGTCCAGCCTATGGCAATTCAATAAAGCACCTTCTTAGTTGTTTATGACCTGACCCTGCTGACGTTTGCAGAGAGTCGCCTTTCTTTAACGGTGAATTGAAGCGTCTTCTTAGATCTTAGAATAGATCGTTCCATTGCCCTCATACACATACCACTTTCCCATATTTCATTTTTGTTAAAAGCCTATTAATTCTCCTAAACCGTACTGTTATGATTATACTAAATGGATTACCATTTTTATATATATATTTCATTCGCACTTTCAGATACGACACTTCTGCCATTATTATTATTTCCCAAATTAGCTTCCCACACATGTTCTTATATAGCAAAATGCAAATATTAATTAAATAAAATTACCCTTATCATCCAACTGAATAAACTTATGTATTGGTATGAATGCTGTTGTTCTTATTACTGGTGGATTCAAATAACTTCGGGTACCGTAGTCTAGCGCTATTATTAAAAATCTTATGTATCCCAGTCAATCGATAAATTATTGACATATAAATAGCCACACTAGAATAAAGCCATGAATTATTTGTTATTGATGATTAAATATGTTCATTGTATAGTATTGTAAGAGAGGTTAATGTTGTCCAAGGGAAATAAACACCCATTTTATTTACATTGTAATACCAATAACGTTTGCAATCAGATATATTCCAAGTTGATTTAATAAATTTTATATCGTTCTAAATATCTAAGTCATTGTTTCATTTATTGAATAGAAATAATTTTGATGTAATATAAAAAGGTTTCACTTACTAGATGATCGAAAATCGCTAATTATAATATTCTAGACATGAACCAAGTTCGAATAAGAGTCTTTTTGTGTCACGACTTTGTGATGCCGGCGGGGTAGGAATAAATTAGATCAGTATCATTGGAATTGTTGCTCATAAGTGGGTAGATCTGGAAAATAGGCAAATAGGGCAGAGTTCATGAATGTTCCTGACTTATGTATCTTGCACAGGATTGGATTCGAGGTACTTTTGCCTAGATGCTAGATCTTGTTATATGAACAGACGAAACCGACCGGTACAGGTTTTTTTTTTTTTTCCCCCGGGTATGGTGAATACTAATGGGTTATGTATAAATTTCCCTCTGCAATTGTCAGTAATCAATAATTTTGTATTTTGATCGTTTATGTTTATTTTGAAATGTTTTTGACCGTGGAATCTATGTAACCGATCTATATTCAACATTATAAACAAGCTTTCATAAATTTATCTGTGCGAACTTAATTAAAAATGTAAAATTAGAATATAATAGTAATTAAATGTAAATTAAAGTCAAAAATCAAAGTTAAAAATGTAGGTTAAATTTTGAACTGTAAAACTAATACTAAAATAATTTTAAATCTTATATATATGTGAAATAAATAAATGTTTGTGTGTTAATTACTGGCAGTGGCTTATTTTATTTATTTTTTAATGTTGAAATCTAATTAGATAAGTTATGATATTATTAAATCTCTGCTACTCCCAGAGCTAGTGACATGGGCTAACGACCGGAACCAAAATATTTAAAAAAAATTTTTTTTTTTTTTGACTTACGTATCTGCCTACTTTATAAATTTTTCTAGGTTCAAATGCCTAGATGGCGCCCTGTAGTGTAGATTTACGTTAAGTACCTTTCTCCGGATCGTTACAATATATATATATATATAAAGTTGAGAAAAGGTTTCTATCATCCTTTTCTTATCAAAATCTCTGTCATATGTCAAAGCCTGATTGTTCTTAAGACAGCTGTTTAAAATCTGATTGGCTGTCTGAGAGACAATTGCGCATGTGAAAGACTAGAAACCTTTCAATTATTATCAAAGTGACTCTATAGTTGAATATATATTATATTGAACCTTTACTTTATGGCATCTGCAATGAAATATTTAAAATTTATTTGTTACTTGTTACACTAAAAATGCCCAGAATTCTCATTTAATGTTTGCTTAATTAACTATCTATTTACTTGAAAAATGTTGAGATGTACTTTCTGATTATTTCTTTTTTTTCACTTTTTTATATGTCATATTTCATTTTATTCTATTTTTAAACATCTCAGATTAGAATTGATTTGTTTTCTTAATTTTAATCTTTAAATTCACTATTATTATGAATAATATGTTTCCACGATTTAAAAAGTAAAATTTTACAAAATATGTAGATTATCCATATTAGTTCAAGCAGTTTTCTCCTTATTTCTTGTTATTATTTTTTTTTAGGGATATTGTATTTTCAATGGCTGTTGTTCTATAGTCTTGAAATGGATTCAAAGTTAGATTTTTACCAAAATACATGTTGTCTAACCAATATTATTTTAAAATCTTTTTTTTGAAGATTAAAGACATTTGTTTTTATATTATGCTATTTTATTTTAAATGAGCTGTTACATTTTGTTTTATATTTTATATATTTTACTGTGTCAATTTGAGTTTACATTTTTATTTTAATTTGTCATTCAAATTATGTTCCTAACAATACTGACTTAAAAATGATCAAACTTAAAAATGCAAGCAAGTAATTTAATCCACACTGAGTAAAACAGTGTACATGGGTGTATTAATACACTATTTATCTATCTGTCTGCCTGCCTGTCTGTCTGCCTATCTATCTATCTATCTATCTATCTATCTATCTATCTATCTATCTATCTATCTATCTATCTATCTATCTATCTATCTATCTATCTATCTATCTATCTATCTATCTATCGATCTATCTATCTATCTATCTATCTATCTATCTATCTATCTATCTATCTATCTATCTATCTATCTATCTATCTATCTATCTATCTATCTATCTATCTATCTATCTATCTATCTATCTATCTATCTATATATCTACCTATCTATCTATCTATCTATCTATCTATCTATCTATCTATCTATCTATCTATCTATCTGTCTGTCTGTCTGTCTATCTATCTATCTATCTACCTATCTATCTATTTATGTCTGCTTGCCTACTACCTATCTACCTAACCTACTCACTCACTCACCTACCTACCCACCCACCTACCTACCTACCCACCTACCCACCCACCTGCCCACACATCTATCTATCTATCTATCTATCTATCTATCTATCTATCTATCTATCTATCTATCTATCTATCTATCTATCTATCTATCTATCTATCTATCTATCTATCTATCTATCTATCTATCTATCTATCTATCTATCTATCTATCTATCTATCTATCTATCTATCTATCTATCTATCTATCTATCTATCTATCTATCTATCTATCTATCTATCTATCTATCTATCTATCTATCTATCTATCTATCTATCTATCTAAATTGAAAGTCAAATAATAGGTTCTACTGCACAATGAAATATACATAAATAGGTAGCAAAAAGAAAACATTTTTTTAAATGTAAATTTGTGACAGTTTGGATTTTAATTTCAGTTATTAGCCAGGAATATAATAATTTTCATGAGCTCTCAGTATAAAAGCTTTTAGGTTAGGTCTTTTATATACAATTTTGTGTGAAATAAAAATTTGTTTGAAAGATATTATAGCTTAAGAACGTGTACGTCACAAGAAAACTCTAATATTCTTCTTTAATATAAAATGGATAAAAAATAATTTACTTTAAAGTGGATTAGAGAAATTTTTGCTTGGTAAATAAAATATAATTGTATTTAAATGCATCAATTTTTCCTCTTTCTATAGCATAATTTTTATTCTATATCATATTTTTCAAAATCTTCATATTATCAAAAATGTTAATTTGTTGATAGATGCGATTATTTTAACAAGGGGAATAAAACAGAGAAACTGCATTAGTGACCATTAATTATTATTAGTAATGTTATTATAAAAATACAATTGCTTCCTCTTTTTTGTATAATTGTAATTTTAAATAAATGTAAACACATTTAAACCAGAAAAGGCATACATCACTTTTTTAAAAAATATCTTTTATGCATAAACTATCAATTTCACAGCCTTTTGCTTTTTAGTCTTTATATAAATTTTTTTTTTTTTGTTTTTAATACAAATTTGTGCAAATAATTTCAGAGAGGCCACTTTTTAGATAAAAGGAAGCTAGCTTCTTTTTTTATTTATATCACATTTGTCCTTGACTATTATCCATACCTCCTTCATTTTTCTTTTTCTATCATCTTTATAATAAACATTAATCTAAGTTAATTCTAAGTAAATTTTCAATGTTATTTTGAACAAAAACATACTTTGGAGTATGGATTACATCTTCAGCAAAAATAATCGTTATGTAAATAAAAATAAATATTTACAAAAATTGTATGACTTTAATATATTGAGCATAAAGTTTGGGATTATCCAGATTAAAAATGATACATTAACATTTGTAAAATACTTAATTATAACAAATATTATTGTAGAATTAAGTGATGCTAATTCAGATAAATTTAAATCATTGTAATTTCTTTTAGATAACCATTTGAAAAAAAACTTTCTTGGTTCATTAAAAAGCAGATGTTAATGGGTTTGTAGTTTAAAAATGGTAGAAAATATTTTAAATGATAAAGATAAGCCACAAAAATAAGAAAAAGTATCAGCAATTGCTTTCATAAAGGGATGATTAACAATATCTCTACCAATCATGAAACCCATTTATATAAGTAAGTATAAATAAATTTTTAAACCTTTAGTAAAGGCATGTGGAATAAAATGAGCAAATTCTTCTAATAAATTTAATACAGATTGCAAAATAAAAATAATTACAGAGAATTCAGTACTATTTTCCTGTGATTTAAAATTTTTGGATATTGTTATAATTTTTTTTAATAAAACAGATTACTTTTAATGAAGTAGTTATTAAAAATGTAGAATAAATTAGGTTGATAAACGATGTTACCTTCTGGGTCAAATGTATGAAGATTGCTATTTTTAAAAGAATTTTGAAAATTTCAGTAGGAGAAAATTACATCAGATAAGTAGTTAGTTTTAATATATGTGCAAGTTTTACATAAAGTAATGAGGTTATGTTGTATTACAAAAAAAAAATCATGAAAGATATAATTTATAACATGTGTATTAATTAGGATCAAGTTGGCTTTTTCAATATCAAACTGTAAACATTTTGGTGCAAATGTCTTTTGTCATATTGGATATAGTTTTAATAAGTCTGGAACATAGTTATTACAATGATATATGGTACAAAAGTATATTATTTGCTTATTTATAATTGAAATAATTCAACAGAGAGGAATTTATACATATGTCAAGCATTGGTGGTTGAGAGGTGAGCGACAGCTGCTTTATAAGCAGTTGTCCTGTGATAGTGGGTTCACTTCCTGGCTGATGCTATGACACATGAGGAAAAAAAAAGTCTTTATACATATGAAACAAATATGATAATACCATGGCTAAAATAATAATTATGCACAATTAATTATCTTATTAGACATTTTTCATAGTAAAGAAAGATATAATTTGTTCTTATAAGATTTTAAACTTATTCCAAAATATATGACTGAGATAGTACACTTTGATTTATTAAAAATAGTTATAATTTTCAAAATCTTTATATATCAATATTTTTTGTATAAATAGAAATTATTAATCATACAAACAATTAAAAAAGAAAAAGAGAAAGATTTTTAAAATATGTATAGCAGAAGAATTATTCTTGTGGAAAATGTTCTCTATTAGCTGTGTGTATGAAAATAATGGACTTACAAGTAGCTTCTTTTATAAATGATGCAGTTACATGCATCTGAGATAAGAAGGAAAGAAGATTTTTCTTACTTTTAGATAGATCACCAATGGGTAAATAATATTCAACTAGAACTTTTTTCCACTCTGAAGTATTATAAAAAAAGACATGGAATATTAATAATATATCAAGTTAAGATCTGAAAATTCTAAAAAATACACTGAAATAATGACAATTTTAACTCAAAATCAGTCTGTAGTTTATCAAAATAGTGATGATAGTGAATTATTTGTAAATGATTATTCATAATCTAATATTGTTTGTGAAGATTGGTCATATATTTCTATCAATCCAAAAAGATAATATTAGGTTAGAATAAAACTTATTAACATGTTGAGTCAAAATCTTTCTTTTAAATGAATGATCTGAGTCAATAGTAGATAGAATCTAATAGATCTTGTATGTCAAACATGCAGTGGACCTATAAGAATAAATTCACAACATATCATTTATTTCAATGAGATATCCTGAAAGTAATAAATAGTCTATTAGGGAGATTGTACATCAATTCAATTCTTGTAAAGAATACTTGAACTGGTTGAATCATGAAATATAGTACATGAGAAGATAGTATGGAATATTGTAAAATATAAATTTATTATCTTAAAATTCAGTTTCTGTTTTCAGGCTATTGTTGAGATCTGAAAATGGTAAATGGTAGAATTACCTTCAGATATGAAGGTTAACTGTCAATAACAAACAAAAATGCCCAGACAAAAGCTTCTGATGCCCTCGAGAATAGAATAATTAATTAAATGCTAAGTATGTTTCTGACACAAATATTTTTTTTATCTACCTCTTTTTTCTTTTTCAGTCACTTAAATTATAGTGGGATCCAATATACATTAACTTTTCATGCATCAGTCACCTCCTTTTCTAATTGAGAAAACAAAATTGTGTGATTCAGCAAAATTTTTTAAGTACAATCACTACATTTAATGACTACCATTTTCTTTCTCATTTCCATCAGCTCCAGGTCTTGAGAATAACAAACACAATAACAGAAAAAGGGTTAATTATCTGACCATCCCTACTCATGATCTTTGCTTAAGGCAATGCAACCACTAATGAGATGTTCAAGCAAGGAAAGTTTTCTGACTACAAAAACCTATTTAAGGATCACTTGCCTACTTGAAAAGTGGAAAAGGCCTAAAACTGTGATCTACAATTAGAATATATCACAGTTTTGCTATACCATATGCCTAGATGTTTACTCATTACAACAATAGAAATAATAATATTAGTAGTAGAGGTAAAGTAGAAGACAATAATAGTACTAATAGTAATATAAATCTATTTTCTGCCAAAAATAGTAATATAAATCTATTTTCTGCCTACATATAGCTACATAGAATGTGTTTACTTTATACAAAGTCTTCAAGATTAGAGCTGATAAAGAGTTTTTATGATTTATGATTGATATAGTTGCTCTTACTAAAATTTCCTTTTCAGAGTAATGGAACATAATAGAATATATAGATGGCTATGCATAATGTTAGATTTGCTGTAGAGACTATTATTTTCTATTGGTGAAATTTTTATTGTATCAATGAAAAACTAATGAAATTAAAACTTGGTTAGTATTCATCTTATTAGTGCTTCTGCTCCAACTTTAGATTCAGAAAATTTCAGAAAAGGGTAACTATTTTTCTTTGTTTGATAGCATTATTACAGCAATCAATTCAATAGCATTATTACAGCAATCAATTCAATAGCATTATTACAGCAATCACATTAAAAAAAATCAGTTTGTTTGAAAACTTTAATGCATATGTTAGTACAAATAGTATACTTTGGTCAAAAATTGTTGAGAATAATAATATTTATTGACTATATAATATTTTTATGACTATATAAGCTAATGGGCTTGTATTGAAAACATTAAGGTGTTTTCAGTTTAAGACTCATAGTTTTGTAGTTAAATGGAGATAAAAGGTGGTTGCTGGAGGGTTGTATTAGATCCTAAGATCTAGATGTAGTGCTCTCAGATCCAAGGCTCTTCACTGATGATGGCCATATGACAGAAACTAGTCTGGCGATATTGGATGAGTAGGCACTAGATGGGGATTTTATGCACACACCTTCTGGCATCCATTGATTACTCCTAGTTTGTTGTGTGTGGGATAATATATATATATATATATATATATATATATATATATATCACTATATATATATATATATATATATATATAGTGAGTTTTGCCTGTTTTAACAACACTTAGACACAAGCATAAGAGGAGGTGGTCATGTGATGTTTATTGGCTTAAACTATTTATTGGTGCTATAAATTTAAATTGTATAATATTATAAACTATTTGCCCAACATCATAAATTTGACTATCACAAATCCTTTTAAGAAGAAAACATACTATTAGATAATTTAGGCATTCACATTCAAACCAGTGGCATTTAATCAATAATATTATAATTAGAATTCATAATATGAAAGAAGTTTACATAACATAAGTACTTATAAGCACATATTATTGAAAAGATTATAGACTAGTATGCTCCAAGATTAAAATAATAGTTGCATAAATAAAAGATACAATTCTAATTTTATTTGTAAAAAAAATGGTGTTTGTTCTTTAGAAGAGTATTCTGTATGTACTAAATTTTAAGTTATTATACACTAAAATTGGTACTTTGGATCATCAATCTCTCATATTTACTGAAGCATGGAATTTTCTTAAGAAATGCATTAATGATACAAGTAAATCTAATCTTGGGTTTATTAAAACAAAAGAATTATGACTGGTTTTTTGATAATGATCTTACTATTACTGATTTTATTAAAGGGAAACAGACATTTTTTGCTTGGCAGATTAAAGCATTAAATATGAAACTTTATAATAAATATAGAGGCCTGAACAATTGATAAAAGTCTTTCCATAATTAATGAATCAAAACTTATAGTAGCATAATTTTCTGCAATTGTTATGTCACTTATTGTAAATTTTAAAGTAATAAATAATAGATGCTAGATGATAATGTTTTATTAAATTCTTATCCTATACTATCTTATCCAGTTTCTCCAGACTAGTTTTAAACTCATATTTTTTTATCAGTGAGAAGGGTGAATTACAGTAAGAGACATAGAGATGGTGAAAAATTAAGCTGTTATGATAGCAATATGAAAGCTAAAATCATGTGGTAAAGTCAGTTAATACTGTATTGGATTAAACCTACTTAGAAGATACAGATATTCACTGATTGTGCTCGTTTTAGATCATTATTTGAAGCCATAAAAGCAAATATACACTTGAGAAATAATGTGACAATCATAATAAATCTGGCAAGAACACTCATATGATGACAATGATATTTTAAATGGGTGGAAAGAGTATTTTGCTTACTTTCTGAAAAATAATATAAAAGTTGAAATGATTTTTATTAATGATATATCTAGCTTGATGAAGTCAAAACAGATCTAAAAAATGGAAAGGTTACAGATCCTGATAAAATTCCAAGAGAAAATTTTAAAATGTACCTGCAGTTAGGAATATATAAATCCTTAAGGATATTTCAGTAGTGTCAATTTTTGAAAATAAAGGGAAATGACAAGATTATAGTAATTATAATCAAATACAATTATCACCTACTAAAGAAAAGGCATTTTCAAAGATTTTATTGAATAAATTGCTTCCAATCATATAGGAATAATTATCAAAAAATAAAGTGTGATTTTATATAATTAAGAATCTCAATAGATATGATTTTCAATTCCAAGAAAATGCAAGAAATGTGTCAGAAATAAAAATAAATAAATAATATTTTTATTGATTTGATCAAGGCATTGGATTCAATTTATTGAACAGATTTATGGTATTGTTTGAAATTAGATGATTAGTCCACCAAAATTTATTCATATTATACAGATTTTACATAAGGGAAAGCATTAATATAACCAGTGAAAAATCTGGAGCATTTGAAATGAAAAATGGTGTTAAACAATTGTTTCTCATTATTTGGACTATGAACTTTGCAACTATTTATAGGTGGTTTAATGAAACAGACACAAAAATGCAATATGTATTTGATTGTAGAATTTCTATTCTGAATTCATTAAAAGCAAAAGCTTTTATCTTCTTGGTCTCTAGATTTACAATATGCAGTTTATTATGCTATTTTTTATATTTCAAAAGTTGGTTTGCAAAATGTACTTAATATTTGAATGCAACATGTAAAAACAGTGGGCTTAGTAATTATATTCAAAAAAGTCTCAATCTTTATTATAATATTTTAGTTTGAATGTTTATGAACTTGAGATGTAAAGCAATTTAAATACATTGATAGTCTTGTAACTAAAAATGTAGTCTTGGATGTTGAAATACAACATAGGTATCCAATCTGCTGTTGTAAGTTATTTCATTATAATAATTAACAGCTGCAATTTCATTGTGGTGAAATCAGATATTGATACTATATATCAAGGCAATACAAAAGGAGAAGTGTTTTTTTAAGAATGTTCCATGAAGTTTAACAATACAATGACAATATCATAAAAGCAATCAATTTGGTTTTGGACTTGCTGGATGTGATAATATGGAGCTTATTATAAGAAAAATCATACTTTTTTTAATAAAACACATAAAATGAATGATCAATTCACCATTTCCTAAAAATAATGTTTTATGATTGATAAACTTAGCATAGTTTTTGTGTGAGAAATATTCTGAAGAAGTGTAATACTGATTATTTCTATGAGAAAGATATGGCAAAAGTAGACTGTATTGGAGGACTACAATTAGACATAGTATTTGAAGAATTTAAGAAAGAAAAGGTTTTCTGCTAAAGAATTTAAAATTTAGCCTTGCAATATATCAAATGAATAGAAAAATGGATCAGGATGTTCTATATATGGACATATTTGTGGTTTATTGATGACTTTGTATAACCATTGCAAAACTCATTTGTAAAGCTTTTTTTTCTTTTCTTGAAGTTGGAGTTGCAATACTCTTTTATATATGGTCCCTCTCTCTCTCTATATATATATATATATATATAACAAATAAATAATTAGAATTAAACATTGGACGGTTGAAGAGTTGGAGTGTGTAGTAGATTGAAGCCTGTTCATTAAAGTATGAAGATTGGCTATCTTAATATATATCTGAACACTTAATGCATATATGTTTGGAGATGGTAATCTGGACCAACTGATGATTGCTGTTTTAGAATAAAATATTATATTGGTGATTATTTATCTTTTCGACATATATGTGTTCAAATGTATCAGTGTTATGAGATAGAGTGGAGAGTGGTGGGTCGTGTGAAAGTCTGTGCTCATATACTCTATTTACTAAATAAAGAGAATGTTGTCATGGGTGTGAGTATAGAAAATTTGCAATTGTAGTCATTATTATTTGTTATTATTATGAGCTATTATTTTCATCAGAATTTAAATTGAATTTTTTTAACCGATGAATACTATTTTTATTTGATGAATTCAATATATAAATAAGCAAACAAAAGAAAAAAGTTTTACTCTTAATAAAATTTTCTTAATGTAAATGAAATTCTTAATAAGTTTTCATTGATCATAACTTATTAACTATTAGAATAAACAAACGTTGAACCAAATTACAGTATATATATGTAAATCAATATAATTCTGCTTTGTTTGAGTAAATTTTTCATTAATTGCATTTTTCTAATTATTTGTAATCTCTTTTATCTTTCAGTAGATAAATTTAGTTCACATAATTTATAATAATTTCAGATTTCTTTGAAAATAATAAACATACTTATAATTTAGAATTTATTTAACTTTGTTGTCAGAATTCTCATTACTGATTTATTTTCAGAAGACATTTTTGATATTATATATATTTTATTTAAAATGTATTTCCTTTTCTCTAATTATTGGTATAAATACTCAAATATACCCACAATGCACATATACCATGTGCTATTAATAATTAAATTAAAAATTGACAATTGAAAATTTAAATCGGATTCGAAAAAAATTGTAGAAAACCCAGAAAGAGACCATATGTGAGATGGATAGATAAAATAAGAAAGAGTGCAGAAGTGATGTGAAGAAGAGAAGCTAGAGATCAGTGAAAATGGATTACATTTGTAAAGACTGCAGTGAATTGATAATGGTTGATGGTGATGACATAATATTATAACTTTTATGAGCAATAATTTAGCAGCTAAAATTTATGCTAAAAATATAGATCATTTGTATACAAATCTGGTATTAAGACTAGATCTTTGAAAAAATATAGTGTAAAATACTATAAAGCAGTATATATGGGGTCACCATGTAGGCTAATTTATCCAAGATTATTATAGTTCCCCCAATTAAAGTATGTACAGGGTATAGTTAACACAATCAGAAAGTGACACAGAATCAGGCAAACTTATTTTAATGGGAAATAATTTATTGAGTTCTAAAATGGGATCAGATAGTCGTTAAACTGCAGCAACACCTTTTACAACAATTTAAATGTTGTCAAAACAAAATCTTTCCTTAACACTAATTTGTTTTTTTTTTCATCTAGAATTAATCAGTTCTACTTTAAAAACATTTAAAATGAGATTATAATTACTAAACAGATATTTTTGATGAATTTTTTAATGTTAAGTGTAAACTTGTGAAATAATATGGTAAAATGATACGATTGTATATTTATATGAGGAAAGAGCTAAAATATCTGCCAATATTGCTGTACCTTAAATCACACTGATTAACAGTGTTTAACCTACTCATATTGCTTTCTACTGATCTGTTAATAAACAGATTTCAGAATATTTTATCTCAAATAATACTATCAATTTTAATGCTATTGTTCAAACTTACTACTAAATTATTCTATCTTACCAACAAAGATTTTTAATATGGAATCTAACTCTGATAATAAATAGTATAATAAATGCATCATTTAGCAAAAAATAGCCTTAACCAAATTTAAAATATAAAAAAAAACACAAACTAATGTATTGCATTTACTACCTTCAAAAAGTATTAACATACTAAACAAGAATTTACTCTTAATGAACCTACTGATCAATTACCACATCAAAGAAATTGATCATTAAAACTCTAAATTAGGTTTTACAATTTCAGTTAATGACCATATTAGTTCATAAAGATTTAACCATTTAGTCTTTTATATCTCCTTATAACCAATGTGTTAAGATAATGGTCCACTAAGATCTAAAAATATCAAAGAAAAAAGCTGACCATTAATCAAGTAGATCAAATTTCTCATAGTAAAAATGCATCTGATATTGGGATTGATAATTCCATATCATAAATTATAAGTCATTACATTTCATTTTATTCATTATTTGTTTATAAATTTAATTTTTGGTTGATCAGTACATTAATGTTTCTATGTGGCCAGAGTATTGATGATAGTCAGGAAGTTTTTAGTACTTATTGTTGTATTTTGATGGAGTAGCACCTAAGTATGTGCATTCAATTAATTATTGTTTGTATTCTTGATGTAGGTTTGGCAATGGCTAAATAATTAGCTTGGTCTACAGTCACAAGATTGACTGTTGATTTATTTTTATTGTTGGTCATCCATGTTGGTGAATAATTATTACTTTTTTGTAATGCTGATGAACTTAAAATTATTTATTTGCTGATTTCTCATCCTCATTTATTTTGTATTTAATTTTATATTTTACTTGGGTTGATGATGGTTTCCTATCTCCTCATAATTCAGCCTTAATATGGTGTACTCGTATAAATGGCTACCCAATTATGGGACATTATAATCTCAGATTCTTTTTATATTAACCCCCTATTTTCCATACTGTTACAATTATTGGAGAAATTACCCCAATGAATTTTGTTTTATTACTAATATATAATTGTTTATCATTAAAGTGCCTGCCATAGTGTATTTAGCAAAATTTATGGCTAAAAATATTTTTGATCAGGTAGGACTATCTAATATACATTAGTGTTGGTTTATATTGTGCATTAATTTTTTTTGCCAAATATCTATTACATTTTAATATCTATGCTAATTATAACTCTTTATTATGCAAATCTCAATGTATTAACTCTTTTCATGAAACTATGTAATTCTTAAGCACTCATTGACTTCGAGTTCAAATGAAAAGATATAAATTAATAAACATAAATTAGTTAATTCAATTGTTAACTGTGCTGACCCAGAATTCATGAAAATACTGCCAAAATCATAGTACTGAATAAAGTTTTGCAGTATTAGTAAACTTAACAATTGTTATGATATAAAATGTAAATGATGCACTATATGCAAATAATGCAATTAGATATTCCACTTTCCAGGCAATAAAACAACATGAATCCCTTTTGTTGATGGAATGTGAATCATTTGCAATTACCTAAGCCTCTTTGCATTTTCTTTTCCTTTTTACCTCTTTCTGAGAAAATTGTTCTAAATATTTGGTAGAGAAAACATGTAACCCATGGCACATTTATGATCAAAAAAGATCAGTCTGTATTCAGATCTTTTATTTAGCTCTAATTCACATGAATATATTTACATGAGATTTCCTGTAATATACAGAGCTACAGGTAAGTACCCACAATTTTATAAACCACCTGAGGATCATGTTTCACAGGTATTCTGTCTTTAGTATTGTTCAACAAATTATTAAGAGAAGGCAGCAATCTAAATTTAATCATGTAAATGTTAGTGCAAATGTTCCTAAACTTGTTTCTAATATGAGGAATGTAAGGAAGGCTTATCCATGCAAGTATATTATTGTTTTTAATATTATTTACTTTGTTGTAAAATTTCTCAACAGTATATTGATGAAAGATGGCTGAGAGCAATTAATTAGTTTATGTTTATTAATTTATACCTTGTTGTCTAAACTTGAAGCCAATGAGTGCTTAAGAATCACATTACTATGTATTTTTTTTTCCATTTTTCAACTTAAAAGTAAAATAAATTTATGCATAACTGAAATCACTGTAAGAAGTATTAATTTCTTACATCTTTTTCTTTAAATAATTGGACTGCCCAATCTTTTTCATACATAACTATTTATTGAAACTAAATAATATTTAAATTTTAAGAAGTCCTCTCATTTTTCTCTATTTTGGGAAATTTGGTCTCATCAAATTTTTAACTTTTCCCATAATTACTGCTATTGTTAGAATGTTTATTGATCATAAAACTTTCAGATGAGTAAAATTCTTTATCTAGATCAACATAAATACTTAGCCAACTTTTACAATCTTATCTTTAATAATAATATCATCACAATTTATTAATAAAAAGATTCATCTTTAATTTATTAATCAAATTAATTTACTTTTATCTTTTAATTTATATTTAGTAATATTTGATGATTTTTAATATGCTTTATTCAGTACTTTTCTCAAAATATTGTCAAAGCTTTATCTCTCATAAATATATTTTATATCTTCAAATTTTTCAAACCACCATCCTCTTAGTGTTAAAACCCAATGAATTTGCAATGACAGCCTGACGGCTTCTAAATATTATAACTTCAGCATCTTACTATTGCAACATTAGCTCCTTACAAGATTAGTTCTATCATGTCTGCAAAAAATCATTTACTAATACAAATATATAAGTTATCTCACAATATTCCTAAAAATCTTGGATTACTTGCATTTCAAAATAAAAGCATTCTGCAATGGTTCATCTAACATTTTTATCACAATTAATACAAGTATTACAATCATTGAGCACTTAATTGTAAATCTAAAATTCTTGCAACTTCTTCCAACCTCAAATATTTAAAATGTATTATAAAAATATATATTACCATATATATTTTCCACTTTAAATGTAAATTACAATTATTATTAAATATAGGAGATTTAAACAAGACTTTCAAAGCAACCTTCAACTATCTACACTATCTCATACTTCTGATACACATGACTACACTCATGTAGAAAAGATAAATAATCACCAATATACATATTTCATGCTGAACCAGCACTCATCAGTTGGTCCAGATTATCATCTCCCCCACACATATATAATCAGTGCTCAGTTTATATTAAGATAGCAAATTTTTATACTTTAATGGACAGGCTTCAATTTACTCCAACCTCCAACTCTTCAACCATCCATACAATTAAAAATCTGATGATATTATACTCATATCCTATGATGATGCTGTATTTTTATGAAGGTTTGTGATGATGGTATTTTAGTTGTATTTATATATTGGACTATTTCCATCATATAATATTAAGTATTGAATATCTAGAAAAATGTAACTTTATTTTAATTTTCCAATTACATTCATCTGTTAATAATAACACACAGGTTAGTATCTACACAATGTTTTAAGAGATAGTATTCTCTTCTCTTCTTCAGGTGTTGCTGGCTTGACTCCGGATAGTACTAGCATGGGAATTCAAACAGGGCCCTTAGACTCTTGAGTATTAAATTTTATGTTAATAAATTGTGTCTAAAGCTGGCCAAAGTAGAACATTATTTAACCTTCTATGTTTGTCAGGATGGCTCAGTTGGTTAGAGCATTACTGTAAAATTCAATACATAAAAATATAAAGGTCCCGGTTAGATTATCATGCAAATACTTTCTCTGGTGAGACAAACATCTAAAGAATAGAGAAGAATAACATCTCTCAAATATTGTGCATACATTAACTTGTGTGTTATTACTAACATGTAATTGAAAAATTTAAATAATGTTAAATTTTTCTAGACATTTAATATTTAATATTAGATGAAGGAAATAGTCCAAGATATAAATACAACTATTAAATGTAAATTACAATCTCTCCTCTCCACCACTTTTCTTTTGGTCACAACAAGATTAATTGTAATTTTACAAAAGAAAAAAAAATGTACACAAGTTTAATTCCTCATCAAACAATGCAAAATCTGGTATGCATACATTAGAAGATTATACTTGCTCAGCTTAGCTATTTAACTGTTCTTATTCTTCATGATTTATTAGAATTTTTTCTTTTTTTGTAAAATAAAAAGAGATCTCAATAATTTACAACTTATTCTAATGGCAGTTTTTTTGTCAATTTTTCTTTTAAAATAATAGAATCTCTGATAAAAGATAAAATTTACTTGAATAATTAAACAAACAATCTTGTCAAGGAAGGTTCTTTTATTTCTATAGGTATAAAGTTATTTGTAATAATTATTGCCTAGGTATACCAGTCCAGTATTTCATCTTTAATTTTTATTCAAATTGAAATTGTTTTCGATTTACTCTCTGTAAATAGACATTTAGAATTACTTCAACATCACAATATATCTTTAATATTTGTTAATTTTCCTTCTTAATGTAAAAATCTACTTACCTTCTATGATTATTAACAATTCTATTCAACAAAGAGATCCTCTCAGTTTTGTTTTGTTTTTATTACTTACAATAATCCTATGCTTCTAGAAATTCTCTTTCTTAATCAATCAATTGAACACACAAAATACATTGATAGTTTTGTTATTTTCCATTTCTCCAAAAATATTGTACTCAGTTGGTTGACTTCTAAATAATTACTCTAAACAGGATTCATTAATCTTTCATAAAATAAATTCATTTTGAATTATTCACATACATAAGATAATATATTCATGCACTGCTCTTCCCCAAAAGCTTTTGTTTTCCTCAATCCATCTTTCCTCAAAAATATTAAAGTTTACAATACATATTTGTTTTCAAACAGGAAAAATATGATTGTATTCCTCCAAATCTTTCTTAATGCATGTAAAGTTATTCTTACTTATATTAGGATTTTTCCTGCACTATTATTTTTAAATTTACTACTTTCTTCATTAAAAATGTTAGTTTACACTACACAATGTTAGTCAAGAATAAAAAAAATAGTATCCATAAGTATGAAGAATATACAAACAACTTTCAATTATATTACTTTTTATTTTCTATTTACTAAAAAGAACTAATGAATAGCAAATGTAAATACAATTTTTTTCTTATGCAATAAGAAAAAAATTCCTACTTTGAAGTCTTTTTTAAAGCTGTTCTTCATTGCATGATTAATGCTGTGTCATGTGCATGCATGTTCATTTAATCCAAATATGATTCTTAGTAGTTTTAGCTTTTTTATTTTTATTTTTTATTTTTAGGATATTATTTCTGCTTTGATATGATATCTCCAAAATTTCAACTTCTATTTTATAAAAATAAATAAATAAAAGGAAATAAAAAGAGCAGACACATGCATTTCATAATATTTTTATTGAAATGTGATGCTTCCTCTCATTATGACTAACAGCATCATTGCAGCAAAATCATTTTTTAATTTTAAATGATTTTATTAAAATTAATTGTTTATTATACACATGTGGGAAAAATGCAATAAGACATATAAGAGAGAAAAATATAATATTTCATTGTTTTTGTTTTATAGCCATAAAAATGTAAATATTAATTTTTTTATATGCTAGAATATTTACCAAATTTATGTGTAATTATTTTATGAAACATGCCACACATTTAAATAATTATTTTTTTTTGTATAATCATAAACATTTTTTAAAAATAAAATATTTTATATATAAATATTATTTAAAAATACTTACAGAATTTGTTTTCAAAAAACATCTTAACAGAACGTTTGTAGCAATAATATTAGCCATCTGATTTGTTATATGCATATAAATGATAACGTTTGAATTTGCTTAATAAATAAACTTATTAATTAATATTTTCTATATTACTGTTTTTTAACATTTAATATTTAAAGGTAAATTTCAATAATAAAATCCGATAATAAATATAAAAAAAGAATATAATTTTATTACAATATTTACCAAATTTAAAATGTTTTGACATTTTAATAACAAAAAAAATATCTTTTGCAGAAACAGCAAGTTTCCAAGAATATATCAAGTATTTATAATTCAATATATACAAGTAAATAATCAAAAGTAACCGAAATTTTATAATAAAAATTGTTTATTTATTTTTTAATTTAATCTCTTTCAAATTACTGCCCATTTGATGCAATCCACTAGTCTAAACATGTTTCATTTTTCAAAATAGTCCAGAAACACTTGCAAAGTGATACCTTTTAATGTTCGTCTTATGTTTTTTTATCACATCTAAATCTGCAAAAGAGATTTTATTCAATCAAGATATTTTTTCAAGGTATTATCTATGCATTGCTGAATCCAATCAAATCTCTCCTCATCCTATATACAATTGAAGAATTTTTCTGAAGCCATTCCTCATCAAATACATATTGCTAATGACTTTTAATTATATTTTAATCTTGTATATGTTTTTATTATTTGCCCTAATTTCACTTTGGCATACAGTAATAATAATCAAAACATTTTAAGTTATTTCCACAAGTGTATGACCTCTCAGTCAAAATCATTAAACTATTTTTTTAATAATGTATAATTAAATTTTATAAAATAATGTACCTGGAAATAATTAAATTTAAGTAAAAAAAATTGTCAGCAATTATTTTAAAAAATGTTATAACAAGATGAAGTGCATTTTATTTTTTCCACTATATAAAAATAAAATGTTTCAAGAATATTTAAGTGCATTTTAAAATCATTACGTTTTAGATATAATTTTTCATTATTGTCTGCAAGTGGATAAATTTTATTCCGTGAAAAGTATTTTAAAGAGTATTCACAGCAGAGTTTTTATTTAAAATTTTAAAACATAAACAAATTTTAAATGTTTTATTTAAAGAAATTTCGCATTTATCTTTACATAATAAAACTCTATTTATTTAAAGAATAAGCAGAAAACAAAAGAAAAATTAATTCATAATAAAATGTATATTTTAACACTTTAATTATAAAACAAATCACTGCTTTTAAAAATCTTGCATAATTACAAAATAAAATTTTATAGTTATATATTTTTTAATTTGGACACAATGATAAAAGTTTCATGAAAATAATTCGTTATTCCTACTAGAATTAAATATTGTTTAGACAAGCAAAACTGTGACAATACTAGATTTTTACTAATGAATATATTATAATATTATAAATTTTGTCAATATTAAATGTGTAAAGTTTTGAAAATTTGATTTCAGTTTAAACTTTGAGAACTTTACTTGTTGCCATATTTTTTTAATTAAGGTTAGTTCTAATCGAGAAATGAGTTATTTTCAGTTGATGGTATTCAAACAAAGATAAATTTTAAATATTTACAATTACCAAGTATTCTCAAGAGTAATTACTCTAATAGCTATATTGTTCATTATTCTGCCTAACAAAATAAGACAAAAAATACATTAATCAAGTGTTTTTCTAGATAAAAATAATAAAATTTATTCCATGTTTGTTGCTCAAAAAATGAATTACAAATATTTATTATCTCTAGATAATAAAGTAGAAAATTTTTTCTCTGTCTTAAAATAATAAACTTTGAATTTCGTTTTTATCCCAATAAAAATAAAGAAAATTAATAAAAGTTTTTTTTTTCTTAAATATTTTAAACAATAGTAGATATTTTAATATTTTAAGATTTAAAAAGTAATACAATTATTTTGACGCATTTAAAATGTATACAGTTTTCATAAAGGTTTGTGATAATGTTCTTTTAGTTGTAATTATATATTTCCATCATCTGATATTATGTATTGAATGTCTTTAGAAAAAATTAGCTTTATTTAAATATTCGAATTACATTCAATTCTTTGTACATATACTAAGCTATGTGTTATTACTAACAGTTGAATGTAATTGAAATATTTAAATAAAGTTGAATTTTTCTAAAAACATTCAATACATAATATTAATAATATAGTCCAATATATAAACTCACCTAATCCTTAAGTATCATATAAGGTGTGTAAATATTGCAAATAAATTTTGTTTTACAATATTCATGTTATTTTAAGTCTAGTTATCCATTACATATTCTTATTCCAAATCTAGTTAAATATAACTATACACACAGCCTGTGGTGTATTATCATGTTTTTCTTTTGAGCTAGTAGTAGGTAAATGGTAGGAATAACATCTTGGCAGCTAGAGAGAAATTTGAACTAAAACTAGATATTTCTTATTTTAGAGGTGGCTTCCTAATCTGAAGTATGCCAGATATGTTTTGAATTAATAAATAAAATCTCTTGTTGGTAGGAATAAATGCTCTCTATTCTGACACATGTTTGATAGAAATGTTTGTCAAAAATATGTTTGGATATTCAGTATGATCACCATTGAACACTCATACATTTAAAAAAAAGTGTGTATATATATATATATATATATATATATATATATATATATATATATATATATATATATATATATTAAAAGGTGTGAAGGTTGCCTTGACAGCAGTGAGAAATATTGATTATACATTTTACTGTGAATGTTTAGTTGGTTACTTGTTGGAATTTATATATATATATATATATATATATATATATATATATATATATATATATATATATATATATATATATATATATATATATATATATATATATATATATAACATGTATGAAATAATAGACCTATTTTATTTGCCATCTAACATGTTAGGTACATTTAAAGAATATTAATTTTTATTCACATGTTCTTCTCTCATGTTTGTTTTTAGGATCATTTTATTTATATTATATATAAAATCTTTGTTAGCATAATTGTACCAAAATATTTGCATACATATATAAGTATTCTTTATGAAGTATACAATGAAAATAAAATATTAAATTTTCTTTAGCCTATTATATTTTTGGTGTTGAGGCCCATAATCATGGCTATTGTATCTTACACCTAAAAGCTGCTTTAAAAATAATGTTAAATATATCTTCTTAAATATGCTTTAACTATTCAAATAATTGCATAATTGATCACTGATCTTTTCTTAAGAATATTATTGCTGTTAGCAATACAACACACCACTGTTTTTATTTCTTTTCTGGCAATTATGCTCTTCATAGATAAGTTTAACTTTTTGCCAATTGAAAATGTGTCCATGTTCTTTTTCATGATCCAAAAATTCAGGCATATTTACTGAATTTCTCTTAGTTCTGTTAAATAAATTTTTATGTTGCTTAACTCTAGATACTATATTTAGTTCAGCTGTCACCATAATATATAGAAGAACTCCTCAGATCATTGCACTGAACAAAATAAATAATTTAAGGAAGTTTTGTTATATTAATTTTAATCTTTTGTGTTATTAATCAATCTGTTTCAATTAGTTGGTATTGTAAAGCTTTCAATAAAATTTTGATTATATATTTTTCTTATATTAGTTGTGATGGAAGACATAGATGGCAAAAACACCCAAGGCCTATTATTTTTTACACTTGCAATTTTCCACTTGTTTTAAATTAAAATTTTCAATAAGTTGAACATAATTTTTTTTTTGCATCCAAATGAAACTAGTACCTCCATATATGTCTTAATATTATTCTTTCTATCCACTTCACATTTCTATAAACAATAGTTCTGGTTTAGAAAGCCTAAGTTTATAAATCACTGGAATCTGAGATTGTGGGTGCATCATGCCTTTAGCATCAACTAGCTTAATAACCATTTAATAATCAAGGCAGTTTTTATATTAATCATTAAATTATAAAAAATTTAAATTTTTGATGTCACCCTCATTTTCTATAATCCATCGTAGAGCTGATGCCCCACATAACTTTCTATACATATCTGTTATGACATAATCACATTATCAAAATGTTTTTATAGATTGTATTTTAAACTTTTTTGTGGTATGGCAGTAGTAATTTTTTTTTTCTGCAAGAGTTAAGTTATAAATAATTCCACTACATGGAAGGCCCATAGGCCAAGAGTCTATTAAACTATAGTATACATAGCTATAATATTATTAATCCAATTTAAAACATCAATAATGAAATGACTCTTTCACTTATCAAAATTCATTCTCACAAGTAAATCTTTAATTATATTTATGGAAATATTATGAGACACTGAGCCACATAACTTTAGTTATATCAAATGTTTCCAATATGTAAACTATATTTTAACAGGTTTGATTGCCAAATTGACTCTGTAGCTATTCCACAATAATTTGGATTTCTTTATAATATTCCCCCCCCCCCAAGTTTATCATTAAGAATAGAGGATAATCTACCTTATGTAACTTAATATTAGTGAATAAATATGGACGTATTGTAGCAATTGGATATGTTTCCACAAAACTTAACCAATCATAAGCTTTAGTAAAAATTGAATTAATATCTTGTCTTTCATCATTTTGAATTTCAGTTTATCCATTTGCTAATTAAATTTTCCCAATAATCCATTTGATTGAGAAATACAAATCTATTACATATATACATAGTGAAGCAGTCGGATCTGAGTTCGATCCTAGCTTCATTACATCTAGCCATAAGCCCACTTCAAACCCCTAATACTAACCTTAAATTTCCGATGCAGTGGGGCTTTATACGGTCAGTCCACACTAGTTATCTTAAAGAAAAACTATTGTATAGATGTGTATTAAAATTAATTAGTTTCAGGTTTAAATTGATTAATGCTATTAATAAATTCATGATAAAATTATTCATGAATTTATATATATTATAACTGCATGGATTGTGTGTATATATTTGTAAATATTTAAATATATATAATTGTTCGAAAGTTTCATTGTGTCGGAAATGTTTATTTTACTTTTAAATAAGTTGTTTAAAATTTTAATGATTAAAAGCTACATTCTTTTGATAAGCTTTCAGATTTTCCCTTTCCAAAACAATGGGTAAAGTTTTATTAATTAAAAAAAGAGATAAGTATTTAAAATGTAAGAATTTCCTAATTAAAATTATTTTTCTGATTTTATGAATTCATTTTCTAATTAGAAAATTAATTCAAGTTAATGAGTTTTAAAGCCTTATCAAAGGAATGTATCTAAAAACAACTAGCAAATTTTGTAACATTGATAATGAAAGAAGGGCTAGCCCGAAGGCATCAAATACAGTATATATAGCTCTGAAAAGTTTGGAGAGGAAAAATCCATCTTTGTTGTAGAGAAGTGCAGTAAACTCTAGGCATTTTAAATCATGAATTCAAATAGTGTTCTTATCATAGTAAGAGGCTAAACATCAGAAATCTGGCTATTGTTCCTGAAGTTCCCTAAAAATCTTCAATGAAGCTGCTAAATCTTTTCCAGACCAATCATGCTGCTAAAATCGTGAAAATCCATTAAAATACTGTTCAAGTAATCAACCAAATGCACGCCTACATTTTCCTCACCCAGATGTGTAAACTAAGGATCCAGCCCAGAAGAAATGGGTAATATATTTCCATAATGAACCTTAAACTTTCTGGCCAGTTTCTGAACTTTACTTTACACTCCCTTTAAGAGCTCTTTTCATTCTATAAATGTAATACTCTGTATAAAACCTTTTATTTATGCTATTGTAAATTATATCATAATTCTCTCAATTTCTAGTCTTTAAATTTAACTCTCCTTTCTTACATGGTGGTTCATTTACAATATTATATATATTTATCATGTGATTTATTAATGTTGTTTATTTTAATTATATGCCAATAATCCTTTGACTCAAGCCCCTTTGTTCCATTTGCCTCATGCAAATAATATAATATTAAATCTGATAATAATTCTTGCCCATTAGAACTAGATTTATACAGTTCTATCAATCATCGAGTTGAAAGAAATTATTAAATGTTTGTTATTTTTATAATAAATTATTAGCTCCATTTCTCACCTATGTCCCCAGCTCCTATCTAATTTACAAATGTTTATATATCCACATAATGTTAAAATGTTTTTTCTCATATTCACCAATATTTATTTATTCACGTATAATCTAAAATGTTTTTGCAAAAAGGGTCGATAAAGGAATCAACTAAATACATTCTAATTCAGATTGTTTTCACTGTCTATTAATATTCAGGAAGGGCACGATATTTGGGGCATGACTAATATAATTTTATAAATGCTCTAAAATAGTTTTATTTAAAAGCTCATTTGATTTTAGTTAATTTGATCAAGTCATCATGTAGAGCATTCTATAATTGGGTTTTATTATTCAAACGGTGACTCTCAAGTCATCATCTTTGAACGTTGCAGACATAGGGCAATCTTCCACTCCATTAGGCTTGTCAGTGATAATATTTCTGTTATTTTAAATTATCGAGAAAAAAAGCACTTCCTCTCCTGTTCATGCTATATTTGGAACACCAAAGGCTCATAGTTACAACTTGGCCTGGCTCTCCATGTTCCACGTCTACTTAAAGGGCATAAGACTAGTCAAATACAAGCCACCATACTACTTTTAAATCACCTCTCCTTAAAGGGCAGTAAGACTTGTGAAATGCAAGCCACTATAGGACTTAGATCATCGACCAGCTATTGTCTTTCAATTTCATTTTATAGCTCATAATTCATCAGCATCATTGCCTTTCTGTTCCAGTAAAGCCCGCTATGATGCTCGTAATTCGTGATGAAGTGATTTCAATTAAATTCGAACAAATTTTCAATTATCTCAAATTAAATAAGTTTTCTAATAAAGGTTAAAGTTATGCCCTAAATACGTATCTTGCTCTTCATGAAGGGATTTGTGAATGTGAAAATAAATCTCACATTCTGTCGTATAAAATTAGAGTAATAATTTCCTTTACAACTAAATACTTTTATCTGCCTTTATTTTCTTGTTGGGGGCATAGACATCTAGACTTTTAAATATTGCGTAATACTCATTGGCATATAATAAGGACCACCACTCTTATTATAATTATAAACTTTGTTTAAGGACTAGAATTAATTAATATAATCATTATTTAAAATTCAAACAAAACAAACTATTATTATTAAATATTTTCTAAACACACTTGGTTTTTTAGTTCTTAATTCTCTTATTCAATAATTATTTAATGTTAATGCTTGCTGTCTGTGTTGGCAACCTGAACATATACATATGATTCGATTTAAAAAGTATCTTAAGTTAATTAATTATCCAATATTAGTGTCAGTTCAGGGGTCTTTAATCCTCACCAACCATTGAGCTAGTTTCCTGGCACATAGCACTGGGACGTCGATTTATATTTCTACTAATCTGAGCTGGTGAGTTGGGTTTGAATTCAGTTTGAACCATCTGAGTTTGGATCCGACTTACAGTTGAGTTGGTGGTTTTTTCAACTGGTACAATAGAGACCAAACAATTAAAACAAATGAGATTATGTGGGAGAGAAAATTTTACAAGTTTAGTGTGTATCTTCTCTTTACACAGATAGTTTAGTAGATTGACATTGTATAAGAAATATATCATAGAGAAAATTATTTAAATTATGTTAATGAAATGATAATGGAAATATCCAATTACATGGTAATTAGTTCATACTATAGGACATTCAACCTCTGCAAAATAAAAAATATTATTAAACAGGAAATAATATTAAATCTTCCAATAAAAAATATAAAACAATAGTGAATGCCAAAAGATATTGTCCTAGCAATTAGCAAAATATTTTACAAATATGTCCTATTTTTTAAAAAATCTACAAAAACAATATTTATCCAGGTAAGAGATAATAGGCCAATCCCTAACTTCCTGTTGATCTTATTTTTATCTTATTTGAATTATGCCTGAAATTAATGAACTGATCGCTGTACAACACAATTTTTCAGCATACTAAATTTAAATAAATAAAATATTTTTATAATACAAAAGCTTAAAGACAAGTAGCAGCAATAATCTATGTAAATTCTGTCCTACATTAGAAAAAATATTTTTAAGAAAGTATTTGCACACATAATTCATCAAAATATCAATCCAAACATAGTCGTCAAATATTCGTTTGTCTTCTCTTTGCCAGGCTAATTGTTTCAGAATGTAAGACTTTTGTCCAAAACCTACCTGAAATGCAAAGGAAAATAAATTGTAAAATCTGAGTGCTATTTAATTGGGTTTTTGAGACTCATTTTGTTAATGTAACTTCCAAATATTTTAAGAATTCATCCTCAAACTTCTAAATAATTGTTAATCTGGAATGCACATTAAGTAACTGTATAGAGAATTTTTCTACAATAACAAAAATCTTGCAAAGAATTTTCTTTTATATTTTAACTTTCTGAAGGTTTTGTATAAAATGTATCTCTATCATCATCTTTATTTACAATCTAAATCAAAGCATCATTAAGCATAATCCAGAAAGTATTTCCTGGAATTGACTAGTAAAATCTGTCTTCTTTGGCATATGTTGATAATGTTATAATTATCACAAAAGATATTGGAAATTGAAATTTGTTAAAATCAATCATTAAGAAATTCTCAGTAACTATTAATTCAGCTATTTTTTAACAAGTTTTTTCCTTAGTAATTATTAAATGGCAAATCTCTTCCCTTTCTATTGTTAAGGTAATTTACAAAATTTTTAGATATTTCAATATGATTTTTTTTTACAAAGTTTAACACTATGGTAAATGATAAAATAAAACTTAAGTATAATCATATTTTTATTAAACTCATCTAATTCTCATTTATGATGCTTTACTATAAAAATTAAAATCTTTAACTTAGTTTTTAAATATATATTGGAATAGATTGTATGCAAGAGAAAAACATACAAATGAAGAAATAAGTAATGGCATATTAAATATTTCTCAGGCAGATATGCCAAGTTTCTTTTATAATACTGAAAATATTATCCAATCAGAATAATTTGGGATGATAGACTCTAAATTTTTTGGCCATTATACCAGTGCAACATCTGTTATAAGTATATATCAAAAATGTCTGTTTGTGATCATAAACATATTTTCAACTGAGATACTGTTCATATTACCTCAACATTTTTTTTCTTATATAGGGAATGACTTATTTAATATTATCTATGAAATTACCATTAAAATCATTATAAACAACTCAAAACATAGAATCACACTTGATCTCACTCTTCAGGTAGTGTACAAAGTGATCTGCCCACAAGCCAACTGCCAAGCTGCATATTATGGTGAGACCCGAACTAACATAGCCAATAAAGTAGCACAACACAAATATATCTACAATAAAACCAAAACCAAGCAAAAAGGTAACTATTTTCTGCAAACATAAAAGATTATCAGGCCATAAATTCGAACCCATCACTGTCAGTGTTGTATGCTCCAAAAGACATGATGCCTGATGCAAAATTAGAGAGGCATATTACATAGCTAGTGACCACAAATCTATCAATATGAGAGAAGCATGCATTGCTCTGTCTCAGAAATGGCAATTATAACTCATTTGCATAAACATTCATAAATTCCACTCCCAGTTTACAACACAGTTATAACAACAACAGCTATGAGTATGAGAGCAAGTAGGCTCTTGAAAGCATTCAGCTTTTTAATTTAATAACTTTATATTTTAGTAAATTAAAAAAAAATCACTTTATTCTAGCTTCATTATCTGTACAAACAGCCCCCCCCCATATATATATATATATATATATATATAAGCAAAGTCCTGTGTAGTTTATTATAGTGATAAAGTAAATACATTTTTTGATCATAGCGACAACTTAAACATTTCTGTTGCTTGAACATTATACGAATCTTTGATCGACTAATTTACTCGCATTACTTTTTTTTACTTTTACAAAAACAAATTTTCTTTATGATTTAATTTAAATTTTACATTAATAATGAATTAATAAGAATAGATAAAATTTTATTCTTTTTAAAACATAATTTTGAATATTTTTATAAATTAAATTGACCTAAAATACAGAGATTTATTTATCACCGCTTTTCATGTAATTTCAGAATTTATATTTTAATTAAATAAAATCCAAATGTCAAAGTTTACAAATTTATATTTAAATTTCTTTATATATATATATAAATAGAACAATAAAATTTCTGTCAAAAGCTGCTTCATAACACTGCAAGTGAAAAATAATTTTGTTTTTAATAATGTAATTTTTATTTATTTATTTAAATATTACCTTTTAAAAAAAATTAAAATGAAATACAAATGAATTTTAAAATAAATTTGTAAATATTTTTTTTCCGAATATTTAATTTTGAATGATTAAAAAAATACATTATATGATATATAATAAAAAACAAATACGATCACAATTTTTTTTTAACTTTGGAACATATATTTCTCTAGGAAGAAGCAGTAGATAATGTTTATTGAACAACTTTCTATCATATAAATCTTATTAACAGAATATTATCTCTTGAAAATTTTTTTTATTTAAATATAAAAACTTCATTGTTATATAAAATCGATTAAGATTCAGAAAAATAAATTGCTTTATTATCTGCATGCATTACTAATAAATAATTTTTTATCTTATATTTTAATTAATTTACCATGCTATGATTTCAAAAAAATTATTCAGATGCTTATGAATTTCTTTATCCCTGTAATATATAAATAAAAATAAAAGATGGATACCACATTACTGGTTATATATTCAATATAATTCTTCAACAATTGATTTCCATTTAATTCTATCTTATGAATTTTTTGGTGTTAATCCATGTTTTCTTTTTGACTACTTTCTCAAATAGTAATAAATGTTTTATTATTTTTTTAAATTTCCAATAGCATGATAATCTTCATTAATTTATTTACTGCATCCTATATAATAATATCCATGACTTTCTTTTTATATTCGCAACTGTTTTTTCTATATCTATTATATTTTATTATTTTTTAATCATTTATAGCACACTTTTTTTGCCAATCTTTACAAAAAGTACATTTCAACTATCATTGTCTTAATATTTCTAGATGAAACTGGAGTCTTATTGACAGATATGAAACAACCTTATTCTTGTTGCTCTTAACTCGTCAATAAATGAGTTTTATGGACAAACACATCTATATATAGGGCCAAAACTGAAGATATTAATAAAGTTACATAATTAATATATTCCCTAGCTTGAATCTCTACAAGTTCCTTTAATATTTTTTTAAGAGTCAAGCTTCCTAAAAAATACATAAACTATATACATAACTAAATAGCTTCATCATATATTTTTCTTCATTATCTATAGTAAAATATAATGGAAAAAAGTTGTGAGATACTAAGAAAGTGTTAGATATTAAAAAAGTCACAGATTTATTTTATTTATTATTACGATAGAATGACAGCCTGTTTTACTCTTATACAAATACTATATCATGTGGTTGTTTGAAGGTATTCATTTATTAATAACATTCTCACAGCGTCTGTGCAATTAGCTTAACAGGCTGTCATTCTATCGTAATTATAATCGCACGCAAGACGTTATAAAATAAATGCTTATTCATTTATTTATTATTATAAAATATGAATTTTAATGTGAATTAAGACTTAAGTCAAAGAGCACAAAGAATTAATATATAGAAATTAATGTACGATCTCACAAAGATAGCAGTTTATATTATGAAACCCAAACACTAATTTCCATTCATTATAAATAAAAAAATATGTGCAATTTTAATAAAGGCACCAAAATGAATTGTAATTAATGACAAAATTATCTGAATCATTCTATATGGTGTGAAATTTAAAATTTAACACATTTTAAGCAATGTCAAAAATTTAGTTAAAATGTAATCAATTTTAAAATTTGTTCTATATAACATAATAAATGCATTTACATCAATGACACCTGTATGTTCTGCTATTCTTGTATTCCACTTTTAATCCCATTTTGTTATGCCCAACATATCTCTCTTCATACTTCATTGTTTGCACTTTGGTTAAATATATTAGTCTCAGATCAATATATATGAGGAATGGCAAACCATGACTATTAACATTATTTTTTTTCAAATCCATAAACATATTTTCTTTTAAATATAAAGTTATTTTTACCAAATGCACTCCAAACAAATTTAATTATGTGATTAATTTAATTCACTACACTTCATTAACTTCAGCCATTATGTTTCCAACTTTATTAAATAATTTTGTCAAGGCATTTGTACTATTAATTCCATTTAATTCATGATTATTAGTCTTTATATTCTTCTCTATAAAAAAAACTCATCAAACAAAACATTAGACTTTTTTAATATTTATCTTCAGTTTTGCTTTTTAGCATTTATCTGATTATTTTAGCAACATTTTGTGAAGTCTGAAACATTGTGAAAAAAGCAAACATACTGGCTGCAAAATCTAAATGTTTAAATAATCATTTACTTTTATTTTGTTAGCTTCTCATTTTAGTCTACAAGACACTTTGTCAAAATTCTGTAAAAACTTTTAAGGATAGTCAAGCATTGATGGTCAATAGTTCAGCAACAGCTGCATTACAAGCAGTTGTCTTGGGTTAGTGGGTTCACTTCCCGGCTGATGCTATGACACATGAGAAAAAAAAACTTTTAAGGATATGAACTATCAATGTTCATTTTTTAAATGTCATCATGTAATCTAATTACTGGCTTTTCCATTTTGATAAATATTTTTCAGAATATAGCAACATTCTGAGTCTTTATATGATAGTTTAAAGTTTCAAGCACTATGCAATACTTAAAGAATCAAATATATTTTTCGTAATCTATAAATCCAGAACACAATCGATAAAATAATCTGAATCTCTATATGATCACCAAAAATTACTATGGAAATTATTATAGAGTCAAAAATGTTTTTCATAATCTATAAATTCAAAACACAATGGTAATTCATATTTACTGATATTTTTAATAACTTGTCTTAATATTTGGACATGTTCTATTATGCCAAAACTCCAAATATTTTAAATCTAGCCATTTGTAGGTTTGCATCGAAAATTTATAATCATTTTTTTCTACTCAGATGAGTTGTATATATTTTATAAAGAACCTTTCACAAAACTGAAAAATCTGTACTCTCTAATATGTTTTTTTCATCTTTTTTAAATATTAAAAGTTTAAAGTATTAGAATACAACTCAAAATTAATATTAAATTATGAATTCATACATATAATCATTATTACAATGTTCAATGTCAGAGTTTTACCACAGCATTATCAGAGATTGAAAAAAAATCTGTTTATTTCTAAGTATATACTATTGAACATACATAATGAAGTCTTTTACTATCAGACTTATAAAAATTGGGTATTTTTATCATTTCAGCAACTTTCTACTACCCTCTTCTTTTCTTTTTTCTAAAAATACTAAATCGTATTTTGAAAACTTCATAAATTTTGGATTATTGGTGGTTTCTTATTCGTTTAGCTATTAATATTTTGTAGATGATATGCAGAGTTATTTTCCTAAAGTTTATATTATATATAATTAAGTTTCAAAATATTATACTATTTTTGTTTCAGCTAAAAGAGAATCAAGCAAGTAACATAGTTTTTAAGATATGGTTTAAATAATATTTAATACTTAAAATTCTCATTGTCTTGAATAAATACTGTTTAAAATCTAGTTTATATTAGTAACTATTATACTTTTATCTTGCATATCTGTTGAAAGTATATCAATATCATTGCAGTTTCTGGATGCAATAGCATGCTTATTCAAATAATCAAATGGTAATCACTCAAAAACTCATCTAATTTTCAAGCACTAAAGTAATAGATTGACTTTCAATTTATGAATTTTAACTCTTATGATCAACATTTTAACACTTGTGCTGTATCATATAGGAAAGCACAATTATTGAGAAATGTGATTTGAGTTCACCCACAATGGCTATGACCTGTATGTAAAATTGGTTTAAATTTTCAAATCCCTTATTTTCCTATATTTTTAAAAAAATTGAAACAGGTATCACCTAAGTACCTTTCTAGGTATGTCTCTATTATGCAAAAATACAATTAGTTTAAATTTAGCTCATATTGTATAAGTTTTATGTTTCCTGTTTTCAAATTTAACAGTAGTTCATACTGCCTATAATTCTAAATGAAAGTTAACTTTCTTCAAGATTTGCAAATTATCACTATTTTTTTTACATTTTGAGTTAAATATTATAATACTTAATCTGATTAATTCTTACAATAAAAAAGGCAAATTTATTTTATTTTAACAACTGATTACAAAGAAAAGTCAACTGTTAACAGTAAGAAACAATTTATCCAAAAATAATTTTATTTTTCAATTTTTGCAATTTTATGGCTAAATCTACAAAAAATATTTAAACACTCTAAATAATGCTTATAATTTGAAAAGATAATTACATAAAACAAAACTTTATCTTAGGAGCAATATAAGATACTGCTTGTAACATTTACATGACAAAACTGCATTGTTGCTATAACAAGTTAAACATATAAAAAACAAAAGTAAATCTTATTTTAAATTATCAGCATTAAGGAAAACTAAACATATTTAAGCTTTTTTTTTATATAAAGAAAACAAAAAAGGAGTAAGATGCAATCTACTTTTGTTGATGAAAAGATGTAAAGAATATCAATAGTTGCAATGAATTAGGTTATATCAATTTTTTAACAATACAAGTATGTAATATGTTAGTAGAAAAAACATTTGATTTGCTTTATACAAAAAGAACTTAATGTAAAGCTATCAATTACAAGTAGGTTGCATTGTTTGTCATATTGATTGGAAATCACAATAGCTATTGAAAATAATTATATGAAATAGAATATTTTTCTTCCAGGAGTTAATAATCATAAGAATAAGTTGTCCACTTAGATCATTATCAGAACTGTTGTTGAAATTAATTGCTAATATTAGACAAATACACAGTATATTCATTAAATTCCTTTTAAAGATTACAAATATATAATCAATAAATAAGATTGTCTACACAGATTATGACAGCACTTTTGACATATTACTCTTAATCATTTGTTATAAGTATTAGAATTGGAATAAATAAAAAAATAGTTATTAAAGTTATATATGTTTATAGTCTCAAGAAAACTCGATTATTTTTTTAAAATGTGGGGAAAGATTTTACTGTGATAATGTTTGAAATAAAAAATATAAATAGCAGTAGAAAAATTATAAAACAAATTTTGGTAGTTGTGAGTTTTCGGCAAACCAAGATGGAAGCCAGTATTTTTGATAAATTTACAATTTAGAGGGCCTTCCAAAAATGTTTATTAAAAAATCACTGCTAAGAGCATCATATTTAGTAATTACATTTTATTTTTTATTATTACCGTTATTAGTAAATAAGCATTTATGCTTATTTACTTATAATTAAGTTTCACTTAGAGTGACGTTCAGTAAATTCTAGACAATTTCACTGACATCATTCATTCCAACATTGTAAATAGTAATTTAAAGTAAGAATTCTACTCTCACACTTTATTCAACAGTACTTCAGATTTGCTCATATAAAAGAATTTGAGTCATAGGAATAAGAGAATTCCTTTTATTCCTGCATAAATACTATATCTTGTATTGTAGAGTAAAGTATTCATTTATTATTTAACACTCGCAGAAGATGCATGCACAATTAGCTTGAAAGGCTGATCTTTGAATTTTACTGTTATTATAAAAAAAAGAAATCATTGTGGAAAAAAAATAATTACAATATTTATGCTTTATTTTTTATGTTTGTATTAGCTTATTGTCAAAAAAATGAATTTAAAGAATTTATAAATATGATATTTACACATTATTCATATTGGCAGTATACAATTCCTAATGGTTTCCAAAATTCATGTAGCATTTTTGAGTTAAATCTGTAATTTTTATTCCAATTGTTAACGTTTTAAAAAAATTAAATTTTCCGAAAAGAACATATAATTCAGAATGTTAAGTCATTGTGAAGCTGTTTTTGAATTATTTTTCTGTCGTCTCAGTATGTAATTTATGTACATTGTAATTTTATTTTAAAATTCTGGTTAAAATATGAGTAGTTGTGAGTTTTGAATGTAATATTTTATATTGTGATTATTAGCAAACACTTTTCCAAAAGGCAGGATTCCATAACTTTGGAAATACTCCACTTCATCATGTTCTGTGACAGGAAGGTTTCAAATTTTGATCATGATAAGAAATTTGCTAAAAAAATTTGCTGCTGATAAAATGAAACAACTGAATTGAAGTATGATAATGTTAAGTGCATCTTGCCACTTCCATATTGTAATATATATATATAAATTAAAATAAAGATTCTTAATGAAATTTATCAGAATTTATTGCTTTTGTTTTTTTTTTTAAATTTAGCAATCCATTTTTTATTACTATTTCTTAATTTAATAACTAACACATCTTTGGAAGATTGCAGGCTCGCAAAGCTGTATATTTATTAAAAATACGGGCTTTTATCTTGGTTTAACTGAAAACTCATAAGTAGTCAAATTTTAAATTAATTTATAAATGCCCCCCCCCCCAGCATTCTTTTAGAATAATAATTTTCAACATAGAAAACAAATCAACAAATTTATAAAGACAAAGAAATTGAATAATATCAAGAAATAACATATATGTCACCAATATAACACAAGACATTAGTTATTACTAGATCAAATTATTGCCTTCATTTCTCAAAATTTTTTCACTCTAGTTGTTATTTTCAAATAATAATTAATAACTGTTTAAATTTGGAATATTAAATTTTATTTTCTTTATGATATCCACTTTAATTAAATTTAAAGATAAAACATATAACCTACAAAATATTTTAATGCTTAATTGTAATTCACTTTTTCAGGCATAGATCCTCTATAAATAAATGTGTCTTTCAATTAATGGTGTTAATACTAATTTTTATTTCCATAAACAATGACAAAAAGTGACTAGCTGAGCAGAAAAACATGTCATAGGAATAATTTTACTCTTTTCTAATCTCTGTTACTATTTGTTTAAGGAAGTAAGAATGATTTTGAAATCATTAATTTAAAAAATCTGAAAAATTGTACATTGAACATTATTAATAAATGATGGAGTGGTTTTCCTCAATTAATTAACCTCATGAAAAGTATGTAGTTTTCAATTTCCTCTGCTTCATGAACATTAAGTTCCCTCACACTGATACCAGTGTATAACTAAGCAAACAACTCAGTTAATCACACAGGCAGTCTTCAATAAATGAATTCTCTAAGTTCTTTTTTTAGTTTACATCTCTTTGTCATTATTTAAAGTTTTCAATTAACCCCATTACTGTTTTTTAAATTCCATTATTGGGCTGTTTTTTTTTACAGCTACGACATGTAAATATAAAATAACTCCAATTATATTTTTAACATTTTTGTAATATGAAAGATACAGTTTATGGAAATTGGTTACACAATATAAGTAGAAATGGTTGGGATCTACTACTTTAAATTGAAACAGGAAAAAGGAAGATATTAATTACTAGGCTTGACAGTTTTTGGGTGATGAGTGTTTGAACATTTTTTATCATTGCTTTATCATCTGGCTAAGAATTGAAAGATACTCATTTGATAATATTTTATTCAAATATTTAAAATAAATATCTTAACATCTTTTCAACATGAAAAAAAAAATTTTTATCTATCAAAAATTTAAATTCACATGTATAGTAGATGAATTAATAAACTATTGTTGCACCATGACATATCACTATCTTGACCAAAGACAATGCAACTCAGTTTAAAAAAAATAAATATAAAATGGTGATATATTATTAGCTTATAATGTAAGGATAATATATTTGAAAGTACAGATTAAAATAATCTAGATTATAAACTACAGATCTAGTTTAAATAAAAAAAATTCTCATAAAAAATCACAGAGTTGTAAAAACTTGAAATTATTACATGAACATGTATATAAACAGAGTACTTACAAGCACCAATAAGTATGGCCTAAAAGTTACATTATAGTTCCATTAACAATAAATTCTGTTTGAAACATACAGCTAAACTCTCCATCAGTAGCACCACCAGTGTAATCTAGAGCAATCATTGGAAGCAACAAGGTTTGTGCATAAAATTCCTAATTAGTGTCTACTCATCCAATATTCCCAGACTAGTTTCCAACTTGTGGCTTTTATAAGCAAGGAGCCTTGGATGTAAGATCATTCCCCCTAGATCTCAGGAACTAATGCAAACCTCCAGCAGCCACCTTTTACCTTATTATCTAACTATAAAGCTTTGAGTCCAAAATGAAAATACAATAACATTTCATTTCAAGCTCATTAGATTGTATGGATGTATACATTTGAACTCAGTTAACAACTATACTGGGGATATTTGATGAGTAGACACCAGGTAGGGATTTTCTTACATCCATTGATTACTATGGCTTGCACTGATGGTGCTACTTTATGGAGAATTTAGCCTCTGTATTGAAGCCGTCGGATCTGAGTTCGATTCTAGCTTCATGACATCTAGCCATAAGCCCACTACAAAATCTAGTACTAACCTTGAATTTCCGATGCAATGGGGCTTTATACATTCAATCCACACTAATTTCCATAAAATCAAATGCATATTAAAATTAATTAGTTTCAGATTTAAATTGATCAATTCTATTAATAAATTCATGATAGAATTATTCATGAATTTATATATTATAATTGCGTGGATTGTGCGTATATATTTGTAAATATTTAAATATATATAATTGTTTAAAAGTTTCATTGTGTCAGGAATGATTGATTTTATTTTTAAATAATTTGTTAAAGTTTAATGATTAAAAGCTACATTCTTTCAATAAGCTTTCAGGTTTTTCCTTTCCAAAAACAATAGTTAAAATTTTATTAATTAGAAAAAAGATAAGGATTTCCTGATTAAAATCATTTTCTGATTTTAAGAATTCATTTTATAATTAGAAAATGAATTCAAGTTAATGAGTTTGAAAGCCTTATCGAGGGAATGTATCTAAAAACAACCAGTGAATCTAAAAACATTGATAATGAAAGAAGTACTAGCCTGAAGGCATCAGAGGACATATATATAGCTCTGAAAAGTTTGGAGGAAAAGAAGCCATCTTTGTTGTAGAGAAGTGCAGTGAACTCTATGCGTTTAAAAATCATAAGTTTAAATAGTGTTTCGATCATGGTGAAGGGCTAAAACATCAGGAATCTGGCTGCGGTTCCTGAAGTCCCCTGGAATCTTCAATGAAGCTGCTAAATTTTTTCCAGACAAATCATGCTGCCAAAAATCAAATAAAATGCTGTTCAAGTAATTGACTAAATGCATGCCTACGTTTTTCCCAACCTGGATGTGTAAATAAGGGAACCAGCTCCAGAAGAAATGGGTAATATATTTCCATAATGAACCTTAAGCTTTCTGGCCAGCTTCCGAACTTTACTTTACACTCTCTTTAAGAGCTCTTCTCATTTATAATGTAATAATCTTTATAAAATCATTTATTTATGCTATTGTAAATTATATCGTAATTCTCTCAACTTCTAATCTTTAACTTTCCTTTCTTATGATGGCGTTTCATTTACTATACTATATATATATATATATATATATTTTGTGTGATTTATGACACGTTTCATTTACTATACTATATATATATATATATATATATTTTGTGTGATTTATTAATGTTGTTATATTTTAATTATATGCCAATAATCCTTTGACTCGATGATCTCCTTCATTTTCTTTGCAATACACAAGTAATATAAACTTAATTCTGATAGTTAATTCTCACCCATTAGAACTAGATTAATACAGTTCTATCAATCGTCGAAAGAAATTATTAATTAATGATTGTCATTTTTATCATTGGCTAATAATAAATTATTAGCTCCATTTTTAATCTATGCCACCACTATTTCCTCGTTTCACTAATATTTATTTATTATTCAAATATAGTCTTAAAATGTTTTTTTGCAAAAGGGTTGATAAAGGAATCAACTAAATATATTCTAATTCAAATTTCAGTTAATTGCTATTTAGATTCAGGAAGGGCATGATGATTGGGGCATAATTAATATGATTTGCAAATACTTTAAAATAGTTTTCGTTAAAAGCTCATTTGACTGTAATTAATTGATCAAGTCATCACATAGAGCATTCTATGTGGGTTTTAGTATTTAAACGATGACTATCAAGTCATCATCTTCGAACGTTGCTGATGTAGGACAATCTTCTGCTCCATTAGGCTGGTCGGTGATAATTTCTGTTACTTTAAATTATCGAGGAAGAAAGCACTTCCTCTCCTGTTCATATTAGTCAAAGGGCATAAGACTTCTCAGATCAAGCCACCATAGGACTTCAATTATCGACTAGCCATCGTCTTTCAATTTCACTTTATAGCTCATAATTCGTCAGCATCTCTCTGTTCCAGTAAAGCCCACTCTGATGCTCGTAATTCATGATGAAGTGATTTCAATTAAAGTTGAACAACTTCTCAGTTATTTTCAAATTAAATAATTTTTCCAATAAAGATTGAAGTTATGCCCTAAATACGTATCTTGCTCTTCGTGAATGGATTGCGAATTTGAAAATAAATGTCACATTATTTTGTATAAAATTAGAGTAATAAATTCCTTTACTAATGAATACCTTTATCTGTCTTTTATTCCTTGTTGGGGGCATAGACATAGACTTTCAAATATTGTGTAATATTCATTGGCATATAACAAGGACCACCACTTTTATTATTATTATAAATTCTGTTAAAGGCTAGAGGTAATTGATATAATCATTATTTAAAATTCAAACAAAACAAATTATTATTATTAAATATTTTCTAAATGCACTTGGTTTCTTAGTGCTTAATTCCTTCATAATTATTTTAATGTTAATACTCGCTATCTGTGTTGGCAACCCAAACATATACATATGATTCGATTTAAAATTATTTTAGTCATTTATTATCAGATATTAATGTCAGTTCAGGGGTCTCTGATCCTCAGCAACTATTGAGCTAGTTTCTTGGTGCATTGCACTGTGCCGTCGATTTAGATTTCTACTAATCTGAGCTGGTGAGTTGGGTTTGAATTCAGTTTGGTTCAGCTGAGTTTGTATCCAACTTGCGTTCAGGTGGTGGGATTTTCGACTGGTACAGTATAAACAGTTTGTGTAAGCATAAAAATCATGAGCATGTAATATTCTAAACATGTTGATAGAAAATGTGATGTATTTTCGGTAGCAACAATTAATACTGCATCAACAGCTATTATACATTAAAACTACTAGCTTAGATTTTTAAACTTATTAAGATAATGGACATTGAAATTGTTTGAAGAATACATTGTAAATACTATAATATCTGTCAGATTTACATAAAAAATTATAATAATTGTTTGTACAAACATTTTGAAATTCAGAAGTAAAATAAGACTAATGATTAGCAAAAGTCAAACCAGTAATTTGTGGATCATATGTTAACAAAAGTGTCATTTGCTGATTGAGATCACTTATCTTTTTAGATATTTTTAAAATAACAGATGAACATGAAAAGGCATATCCTATTTTAATAAATATAAAGATGGCACTCTGTTATATTGTGTTATTTTAAATTGGAGGAGGGAGAGAGCGTTTAATCTCTTAAACATAAAAAGAATTACAATTTGTGTATATTTTATTGATTTATTTGCATTTCACAGAGATGCCAATTTTAATGAGATTAAAACTCTCTTATGTAATCTTAAAAAAAAAATTGAGGTCCTAATGAGAATCTCTAGAAAGATTAAAAAAATATGATTGTGATATGTTAAGATAAAAACGGAATTCATTAAGATATATAGATCTAAGAATTAATTTTTGCAATAATTATTGTGCGATATGATTTTTCTATTGATATAAAAGTCTTTTCAACACTTTATTTGAAAAGATTGCTCCAGGCGTAGACAATGGCTGCCTGAAACTCAGCATGATGTTAGATAAGTGAGAATCAATAAATATATAGTTTTTGAGTACAGACAAATGTGCAATATTTTATACAGTTGATAGAAAATTTTAACTAAATGAACTATAAAAGGTTATGTCATTTAAAAAAAAAAATCTGATTATCTACTGAAAATTGTTGTTATGCAGTTAATAACATGAAAAAAATCATTATTAATATCGATGAAGAATCTGAGCATCTGGAATGAAATTTGGTGTAAAAGTTGTTTAAAGTTTCACCTTCCATTTTGATAGTTGAAAAAATTATATATAGTATTATAAAGTAAAATTTAGTAAGGGTTTGACGGTGAAGTTTTGAATTTGAATCAATTAAATATAAGAATTAACTTCATTTTTTTGTTCATAGATTTGATTCTGTTATTTCTACCACGTCAGTTAATAATCAAAATAATATTAATAATCTCCATTATGAACAAATTTGATTTAGTAATTAAGGTTATATAAATTTATATCTTTATTAACCAGTAGTAGTAAAAAAAAATGCAACATTTACCATGGATAGTTTTCAGTTTGAGAGTAATAATACAATTAAATATTTATTGTTTTCATAGATAAAAAAAATTATAATTTTTTTACCTAATTATTAATTAATAATTATATATTACATCTATAATTTGAAATTTTATTTGCAATCTTTGATATGTAATAAATTTACTGTCTTCATTTTGAAGGACAAACAAGGTTTTAATGATTGTGTACACTAAAGGTATTTGTATAACCTCATATCAGAAAAGATTTCAAATTAATAGACATCATTTACAATCATTTATTTAACCATCTTAGTTTCAGAAAAAAAAAGATAAAATCAAAAAGTTAAAAAAAGTCAGTTATTCTCTTTTTAGGTAAATTTTCTAATGACTATATAAACCAATTCATGAAAAAATATTTTCAATATTACTTCTGTCTTGTGCTATTTTTATATTGTACATTTGAACATGTAATAATTTGTACTAATATTTTAGAATTAAAAAAAAAAACAGTGAATAGGCTAACATGCAATTTAAATAAAAACATAAAAAAGAGGATCGAGATAATCAATTATAGTAAATTATTTTTTGGGTTTATTGTTTTAAGTTCTGTTGTATAAAAATAAGCTTATATAATAATTTAGATTCATATTGTTATTAATGAAATAAATTTATAAGATGTATTACAAATATCTTTTAATATATATATATATCAAAACAAATAGAAACTCAAATTAGTTACTTACAAAGTTGCATGATAAATAAATGTTTAATAAAAATCTCTTATAAATTAAGTAATAAATGTATAAATTGTCATATGTGTATATAAGCATTTACTAGATATAATATAGTGTCAATTAAGTACACTGTTTAAAAAGAAAAATTAGCTTGTACATTTTAATTATACTGTTGGATATTAGAGAAATATACTTTGTAATAGATGAAAAGCAATAAACTGATTAGTTGTATTATGTAAAAGAAGAAAGACAAATAGTTTTAATGTGCATAAGAATTTTGAATTGCGTAGTTTATAAAATATAAAATATTTTGTGTCCTTTCTGATCTGATTTCTGAATGAACTTATAAATAAATAATTTGCATATTCTTATGTAAATTAAATGTAAAATCTAAATATGCTATTGAACATTTGGAGTTAGTAAAATTAAAAAAAATATTAATCATTTTTTAAAAGTCAGTAATGATATTTTTTTTATCTTCATATCACTAATGTAAATAAAAAAAAAACTATTTTTCTTTCTTTTGTTCATTTAATTATCAAATAATGACATAATTTAAAACTATCCATAAAATTATTGGCTTCCACAACATTTTGTGAAAAGAATTAAGAAAATGTTTACCAATAAACTTGTTGTCACAGATAAACAGATGTAAAACATTCATTGAGTAAAGCAACAAATGTGAACAACAGCAATTAAGATATAAATGGATCAGAAGTAAACAACTAGCATGGTATACTCTAATCTATTCTAAGCCTAAACCCATGTAGAAAAGAGAAATAGCTAGATAAAATAATTAATAAACATCACATGATTACCATTTCTTATGCTTGCTTATAACTGTTATTAAAACAGACAAAAACTCATTATATGTGAAAATATTAAGGTGTTTTTAATTTAAGATTCATAGTTTTGTAGTTAGGTGGAGATAAAAGGTGGCTGCTGGGGGGTTGCATTATAACCTAAGATCTAGATACAGTGCTCTCAGATTCAAGGCTCCTCACTGATGAAGGCCACAAGCCAGAAACTAGTCTGGGGATATTGGATGAAAAGGTATTAGATTGGGATTTTATGCACAAGCCTTCTGGCATCCATTGATTACTCTAGCTTGCTGAGTGTTGCAATACATATAGTGAGTTTTTGCATGTTTTGATAAAATAGTTGTTCACTGTTGTTTGAATTGCCTACCTTGCTGACCTTAATAGTATTTTTCAATAATCTGTTTATAACAGCAAGTATGACAACATTATTTAACAGAAGACTGTATATTTTGTGTGGATGGAAACCAACAACCACACTTGTCAAAATACCCAGAGATGCAATCAGATCCAGAGACTAATGCTGAAGTTTGCTAAACTAGGCATCACCTGCTTTAATGATGCCATGAAGACAGAAGGGGACTGTGCAATGAACTATACTGTAAGACTTACCTTAAACTACTGTATAACAACACCAATGCTACTATATAACATTACCACTTCCCAAGGATTAATAACTATTATCTTTGGATGCACTAATTAAGATATTCATAAATATAGAAAAAGAATGATATCTGCAAAAAGCCATAGTTTCCAACTTTTTAAACTTTGTACTTGGTAAGATTTTATTAATATAATTATTTTACGACCTTAAGTTAAAAATTATCTTCAATATTTTGTATACTTATTAATAGTTGCACATATATAAGGAACAATTTTATATAATTATAGTTAAAAATTGTTTACTTATTTTGTTTCATTAATCCATTTAGTTTGTGTTTGCTTAATGAACTTAATCCAAACATTATGCTATTAACATTCCTTATGCCATAAATACCCACAACCCTGAGAAATCATGCAAACCCCTGGAAAGCATGCTGGAATAATGATAATGAATTAAAAATGATGATGATGATCAGGCATGAATAAGGTTTTTCACAAGTAATGTTTCTATTTAGAAGGTTTATTGCTTTAACATTTATATATTTTTTTGAAAATATAAAAACAAATTAAAACTACTTTTGGAAGGATGTGTATTTAGTTTAATCTTTATTCACCATCATCGATTTTAATGATTATTGATCCACTGCAGAGTAAAAATCTCTTCAAATTCAATTCACATTTTCTGATCTCTAGCCTCTCTTCTCCACATCAACCAGAACACTTCTTTATTTCATCCATCCATCTCACATGTGGTCACTTTCTAGATTTTATATAATCTCTTAATCCAGTTTAAGATGTCAAATGCCAATCTATTGTCATCTATTCTAACAATATGTCCAGCCCAACTCCTCTTCACTCTCTATATTCTTTCAATGGTGTCAGTAAAATCTGTTTGTTTTCTATCCATGTATTTCATATGTTATCTCTTATTGATACTCCTACTATGCATCTCTCCATACTTTATTGAGTTAAATAAAATCTTTGTATAGCTCTTCAGTTAAGTGTCCAAGTCTCAGATCCATAAGTAAGACCTGGTAAAACACATTTATTAAAATAGCTTCTTTTTCAAACACATAGGCACATAAAAATATATATATATATATAATCTTTAGTACTAGGTTATAAAGCATCATCATCATCACAGACGTTTGGTTAATATTATTGTATACATTTGAATTTAATCATTTTTATTCGAATGTTATTAATCATTTAATACTAATATTTATTTGGAATCAAAATGTACTCTTATATATTTATGTATGTTGAAAATATCTATAAATTACCATTACGATATATACAAATTATATATAATAAAATTAATATTTATTGAAATTTTCCGCAGGCTTTAGACGTTTTAAAAACATAAGTTTGAATGAAAGAGTGAAGTTTTATAGCTGCTATTTGTTTGTGTCAAATTAAAATTGTAGTAGTCATTCAGTAGTTATATTGTAAACTTAAGAAACCAAAAGTTTGAAAACTAAAATTTGTGTTTTATTAATTTTAATTTTTTTTTTATATTTAATTTATATATAAATAGTGGATAAGTAAAACCATAAATATAAAAATCTTGCATACAATGGAGTCTAACTGATTGTGAGCAAGATAAACCTTTTTAAAAATAGAAACATATTTTTATTTGATTTGAGAGTGTGGACAATGAAATAAATTACACAGATATACATACAGTACATTACAAAAACAACATCAATATATTACATATTACAAAAAAAAAAGCAAAAAAAAAAAAAAAAAAATTTCATTTTAACTTCTCTTATAAGCAATAAGTATGATGTTAGAACAAAAAAATGCAAAATGCAAATAATATAATTTAATAAGGAACAAAACTTTTAACAGTTTTTAACTACATAACTATGCAATATTTAACATCATGTTTAATTGCAATTGGTTTAATACTAGCTAAAAGTCAAACGAATCTTAATTTTACTAATCATATAAACAATTCGTTATCACAAACACGCACACACGCAAGGGTCAAAAATTAAAATTAATCACACAATTATACACGCGTCTTTAAACTATATTCGGAAAAAATGTTAGGTAAATGACAAAAAAAAAAGGAGGGAGCGGGACTATTACTATTTTTTTAAACTTCCAATCTGATAAATTCAATTCAATATGTTATCGTAATTAATTTTACGTTTATATAAAGCTTACCATTGACAAATATTATAAAAACTATCTATGATTAATTTTTAATTAAATTCTCCAATCAGTTATTTAATTGTATATGTGTAATGAAGCTAGATGAATGATTTATTTTATAATGAGGAAAAAAACTTGCAATAAGATATAAAAATAGTATTAAAAAAATCTGCTTCAAATGTTTGCATTTTGTGTGTGTGTGTGTGTTTCACGTGAGAGGTTAGAGTATAATTATTTTCTTTTTATAAGAATAGTGTTATCCATTTATAAAAATAGATTAGACAAAAACTTGTTTATAGATATTAAATATGACAAGTTACAAATTCAAAATTAAATTAACTTACCTATCGCTGAAGAATGATCCCACCAATCTGTTGAACAGAGGTAAGCTTTAAGACCTTCTGAAGATTTACCTATAACAACTTTTGGCTGCGCCACAACTGTCCGCACGGTCAAAAAGCCGCAGATGAGAGAAACGAGTATAGCTAGCCTCTTGATAAGATTATTGTCTGTGATTTTAACACGCTGTGCCGATCGAACCCGGAAGACCACTGAAATTCTAAATAATTAAACATTACATATATATTTCCATGAATTTATATATAATAAATAAACAACGATAACACTAAAACTATATTCTTTTATTATAATAATAACCACACTATTTAGGAATAGATTAATATTAGTAAAACCTAAAAGATTAATGACTTATACATAAATAAGTAAAATAACTTATTGGAATACTCTTATTAATCGGGCAGTATTTTTTTTTTAAATTTAGATTTAAAATTAATATTATCTAGATAATGAAAGATCATTCATTGTTTACTTCATCATTTCACATATATATTTTGAAAAATAGTATTTTAAATAGACAATTCTTTAAAAAATAAAAAGACAATATGCAGTGCCAATAAATTTTATTTTAAAATGTCTGAAATTTGATAGATTTATTTGAAACGTTAAAAAAAAAAATCAAAAATGTAGATATTTAAAAAATCACTATAAAGATTTTCATTGACTTAAAAAAAGTAAGAAATTTGATAAGTTTTGAAGTTATATCTAATATATAGTTATATAATATTCAAAACACTTGCCTAAAAAATTATGTTATGTTATTTGAAGTCCAGACTTTATATTTATTTACAGAGGGCATTGCTGAAGAAAATAACGTTTGAGTTAATTTATGATAATAGTAAGGAAAGTAGTTTATTGTTTAAGGCTCGAACAACAGGATCTTTAGCAACAAGTGAATATACATGTAAATGAAAAAATATGGGTGATTTAGTCTGCAAGTTGTGTAAAGAAGGCATATAAATTATTAGGCATCTGTTACTTCAATGTAAATGTTTGGAAGCAGAAATGGTACAAATAATGAAATTATGGAAGGTTAAATATGAACAAAGTGATTATACAGAAAGTAAATTATTGGTTTTTATGCTAGGTTTGGGAAACAATAAGAGGGATTTAGATATGAAGGTCATGGAGTTGACAAAGATTATGTTGTGGAAATGGGATGGAGCAGATTATGGGAAAACTTAGGGTGGACAATGGAAAAGGAAGGTAAAGTGGCTAACATGTTTCTCTGTGCATAGCTGCTGAGAGATTCCTGACTCAATTTAAGGAGAAGTCACAGTACATCACATCACATCACATTATGGGGATGATTTGAACATTTTGTGTGTCAATTTTCAGATAGCGATATACACATGGTTATTTTCATATGTATATTATTTATAGCAAAATTATTCCTACATTTTTGAAGGTAAGACAATAAAAGGTTATTTATAACCAACATAAGAAATATAGAAGATAAAATGAGCTACCTTGTATATGATGTACAATGATTTTTCATAGTAAAAGAATTAGTAATCTTGAATATTTTAAATGTTATCAAATACATTTACAGCTTTTGGCAATACACTTTTTTAATTTTACCATATAATCTTATATTTATTTAAAAACAGTCAGAGGTTATTGAAATTAAGCTTTTAGTAAAACTACAGAAAACAATACGTTGTGATAGTAACTTTCTATAAATAACTGTTCCATCAGCCCATTTAGGACATTATGTTTAAAAATGTCTTTGTAGTATAAATGTTAATTTTATACAAACAATTCACTTTTAATAAAAACAAAGAATTTAAAATGTGTTAAAAAATTGTTCCTTGATCATATATAAATAAATATATTTTTTCCTAGTCATATTAATACATATTTAATTTAAAGGAAACAACTTTTGTGTTTTCACTTTCTAAGTTAATGAGAAAGAATAATAAATTGATATCACTAGTGAACATATTCTCTCTTTGTCATAAATTCAGTCAACTTCACAGTACTTTTTGTTAAGAAATTTCAGAATCTGTTAACATAATGGCTGTGAACACTTATTTATGTCTATCTTTCTAAGGTTGAGATGAAATCAGCATCTGATTAAGAATATCATTTAACTACTACTATCTAGAAAAAATAATTTAGTTAATTGACAGCACTTTAAAATTTTCTGAATTAGTTATATAATTCAAAATATCAGTCTACATAAAAAACATTTAACTAATACTTATCGACAGAAGATAAACCAAATTTAAAGTTTTAAAAAAAATATTACAAGCTGTATAATAATTTTTTAGTTTCAAAAAATTGGTGAAGACATGAAACAATAATTTGACAATTGGAAATCATCTGCATAGCCTTTTAAGAAATTCAACAACATCAAAAGTCTTGTTATTAAACATTACAAAAAAAAAAAAAATTAAGAAAAACTGGAATTGAAAATTGTAATTAAATTAACATTAGACAATATATTTGGAAAAATCAGGAAAGTACTTTATGTTACATTTTAAAGTGTCCTTCTGTTTGCATAGTGCTTAAAATACATATCTATGATCAAAGTATTTATTTTTGAAACATTTGTATTTAAATACTTTTATTAAGGAAAATCTTTTAATATAAATATAGTTTGCATTCTTTTAATACATTTATTAGCTCTAATATTAAATGTATTATTTTTTATTTATAAATAGTATATTAAAAGTTAGTTAATTTAACAGTAAATTTGATATGAATATTTATTGGTAAACACATTTTATTTTTAATGCTAATCAATAAATTAAAAAAAAATATTTTAAATTAAAAATTGTTAATGTAAAAAAAAATCTAAAGAACATTTTTTTTATTTAAAAAAAAGTATATATAAATAAAGAGAGTGCCAAAGCACCGAAGAACAACACCATTGGTTTGGGATTTGGGTGTGGTTTCTGATGGAGATATTTGAAATGCTTTCTCTTGCTAAGAATTTATCACAAAGCTTGTTGATCAATTAGCAAAGCTGTTTGTTTATATTTTACAAGCTTATAAAAAGAAATGGGGTCATGTGATATCATCATCAACCATTATCAATCCACTGCAGGATGAAGGTCTCTCCAAGTTTAATCCATCTTTTCCAATCTTTAGCTTCTCCACATCACTGCTTAACACTTTCTTATTTCATCCATCCATTTCACATGTGGTCTCTTTCTGGGTCTTTTACAATCTCTTGGAATCCAGTTCAAGATTTTAACTGTCCATCTATTATCATCCCTTCTAGCAATATGTCCATCCCAACTCCACTTCAATCTTTTAATTTTTTCAATGAGGTCAGTAACACCTGTTTATTCTCTTACCCATACATTGTGTTTTCGATTTCTTCTTGTTACTACCAATATGCATCTTTCCATACTTCTTTGAGTAGTTTGGAATCTCTCTTTATTGCTCTTCTATTAAGTGTCCAAGTCTCAGATCAGAATGGGTAAAACACATTTGTTAAAAACCTTCCTTTTCAAACACATAGGCATATTTCCTTTTAGTATCAAGTTATTTCTACCAAAAGCACTCCAACCAAGTTTAATTCTATGATTAATTTCATCCATTTTGTTTCTATCTGTATTAATAATATGACCAAAGTATTTGTAACTGTAAACTTCTTCTAATTCATCATAATCAATCTTTATTTTCATATTTTAAGCAAATTGATTAAACATTACTTTAGTCTTTTTAATATTTATCTTTAGTCCTTCTTTTCTACTTTCATTTGAACTCAGACTTTCACATGAGCTACCACTCTCAGTGCCATCTCATATTGCTGATCCAGCTGATCACACACATGTTGAAAGATAAATAATCACCAATATACATATTTCATGCTATAACCAGCAATCATCAGTTGGTATAGATTATTATCCTCACACATCTACTTTTATTTGATAATTTCCTACAACATTTCCTGCAGCTCTGAAGCATTATTTGCAAAATCATCTATATCATATGCAAAATTTAAATGACTTAAATAATCTCCATTTACTTTCATTCCTTTAGTTTTCCATTTTAATCCACAAAATACTTATTGCAAGACTGCTGTAAAAAGTATTGAGATTATATGGAATCTCCTTGTCTTACACCTTTCTCAATGTTGACTTTCCCAGTATTATTATGTAATCTAATTGTTTCTGTTGCATTTTTCTAAATATTCTTTAAAATATGACAATATCCTAGATCTATACTTTGATGATCCAATGCTTTAATCACTGAAGAAATGTTTATATAATCAAATGCCTTTTCATAATCTAGAAATCTAAAACATAATGGCAACTCATATTCATTTGTCCTTTCTATAACTTCTCTCAATACCTGGATATGATCTACTGTACTAAAACCACTTTTAAATCCAGCTTGTTCCCTTGGTTGGTGCAAATCCAATGTTCTTTGTAGATGAGTTGTAATTATCTTGGTAAAAATTTTGTATAAAACCAATAAAAGGCTGATAGGTCTGTAATTTCTAATATCTTTTTTTATCACCTTTTTAAAATATTAATATTATTACTGCATTCTTCCAATCATCTGGTACATCTTTATCATTTAGACATTTTGGTATATAACTTTGCTAAAAAAATTCTATTTCTTCACCTGCTTCTTTTAATATATCAATTATAATTCCAACATTACCTGGAGCCTTTTCTTTCTTCATAGATTTAATTGCATGTTCCACTACTTCATTTAAAATTCTGGGCAATTCAGAAGATGTAATAGAAATAGGAGGTACTTGTTTTTTATTACTATATAATTCTTGATAAAAGTCTTCTACCCATTTCATAATGTCATCTCTCTTTTTAGTAAAAATTTTATCTTTTTTTCTTATTGCAGATATAAATTTCCTACCAATATCAAAATGTTGTTTTACATTCTTGAGACTTTTATTTTCTTCTACATCTTTCCTTGCTAGTTCACAATTATATTTTCTTATATTATTTTCAACTTTTTTCCATACCATTTTATAAAATTTGAGATATTCAATCCTTTTTAATGCATCATTTTTGTATATCTTCATATTCCTTCTTTTCTTCATATATTCTCTAGTCTCAGTAAAAATTTTATTGGTCAATTGCTGCTTTTTTCTACCAACTATCTTTGTTGCAGTTTTTAAAAGTGTATCAGTTATTTTCATATTGATTTCATTCAAATCTGAATCATGTTCAAAATCTATTAATACTTGAAACCGATTTGTAAGTTCTAATTTAAATTCATTAGAATGTTTCTGAAGATTAGGAATATCAACTGTATACCATTTTATAAAATTTGAGATATTCAATCCTTTTTAATGCATCATTTTTGTATATCTTCATATTCCTTCTTTTCTTCATATATTCTCTAGTCTCAGTAAAAATTTTATTGGTCAATTGCTGCTTTTTTCTACCAACTATCTTTGTTGCAGTTTTTAAAAGTGTATCAGTTATTTTCATATTGATTTCATTCAAATCTGAATCATGTTCAAAATCTATTAATACTTGAAACCGATTTGTAAATTCTAATTTAAATTCATTAGAATGTTTCTGAAGATTAGGAATATCAACTGTAAAAATTGTTTTTCTTAATAATTTTTGTTCTATAGTTTTGCATTAACACATATCTTACATCTTACTATTCGATGATCACTTCTTGTGTTAAATTTATTAAGAACATTACAATTTTGAAATATGTATTTTCTGTTAGTCAAAATATAATCCAATTCTGCTGTACCTTCATTGGGATGCTTCCATGTCCATTTCCTTTTAACATTTTTCACAAAAAAAAAAGAATTAATAATATAATTTTTTTCTGTTTCAGCAAACTCCACTAGTCTATGTTCTCTCTCATTTCTATTACCACAAACAAAATTACCTACAGCACTTTCATCTTTCATTTGTTTATCAATTCTAGCATTAAAGTCTCCCATAACAATTTTAAAAATATTGTTTACTCTGATTGAAAGCCTTTTTTACATCCATATAAAAATCTTCCACTACTTCATCACTATGAGCACTCATTGGGGCATAAACCTGAATTATCTGCATTTGGTATCTACTATAAAGTTGTATAACTAATCTTGCCACTCTGTCTGATACACTATCAATCTCCACAATGTTGTTCTTTCACTTTTATATTTATAATGAATCCTATTCCACTTGTATTTCCAATATTTGTGCCTTTATAATGGAGTACAAGTCCACTTTTTAAATCAATTGTCTCTTCACCTTTTCTTCTAAGTTCACAAAGTCCAATAATGTCCTATTTAATATATCTTCTAACTCTTGCAATCTTCCTTCACTTGAAAGGGATCTGCAGTTGTAAGTACCTAAATAAAAAGTCATCATCAAATGGCAGCCTGGGTCTGCAATCAGGGGATTCTTAGCACCCTCCACCTTCGGCCACCAACTGCTGCCTTGGTTGGTGACTTTACAGTCTTTTGGGTATAAGAGCCATGATTTATTTTTGTCTGTCATAATTGTATATATCTATTGGAAAATATCATTTACATAAACATTCATTCTGCCTTATCAGGAAACTGAGAAGAAAGACCATGGTGTTTCTTGATCTTAAACTCAGAGAAAAACAGCCAATAAACTCACCATGCTGGCTAATGCACGTTGGTAAGTAGCCCATCCATGTTCGTATACTATATGAATAATCACATAGTAATAACAGCTGCAATGACAAGAATGTATGGTGTGGACATTAGGAATTTGCCCTCCTCAGTTCCTTTAAGGTCTCCAAGAGGAATCAATGGGTCTCCTTTAAGTTAATAGCAAACTCCTTTCTGCAGCCCATGTGATATATGACTCTATTTTCATTTTTTATATGTTTTTAAATGTTTGTATATATAAGTTAATACCATTTAAAATCATTGTATATATATATATTAGTGCATGTTTATTTTATATATAGTGGAACCATGAACTATACTGTATATTACTAATTATTTGCTATCCAAAGAAGAATATAAACAAACAAAAAAAATATTAAAATTTTCAAATTTTATGTGTACCAATATCCACTTTTCCTTCTGGAGATCAGAATGTGTTCATGTTTTTCTCCCCCAAAATAAAAATTTTTAAATAAATTTTACTATATATCAGTAGGCATTTATCTATCTCAAAGCACTATATAGAATTACATATATTAATACATTTTTTTGTTTTATTTTTTTTAATCATTTTTAAATTTGATTTGCAGTATTTTGTATAATAAAATATTTTCTGAATGTAATGCTAAATAAAAGTTTTACAAAATTTTAGAATGTATTAAAAGTTGATACTGACTTAAAATCAAATTAGAGAAATCTTAATTTTCCATAACAAGATCACTATTATGTTTCTATAAATAATTAGTTTATTTACTTATTTTTATTTCTTCCATGAATGCATAAATGAGCACACACTCAGTAATATATATATATATATATATATATATGTGTGTGTTCTACCTCAATTTATTATTCATATCTCAGAACTTTCATTTATTGACAGTTAACATATAATTCGCAAGGAGTTTCCAATAGCTTCTGTATTAATTATTAATATATATATTTAAATTTTGTTTATACTATTATATATATATATATATATATATATATATATATATATATATATATATATATATATATATATATATATATATATATTGAAAAGTACTGAATACTTGCAATTCAGTGAGTAATATGTATTTTATTCTAATCAATGCTTATCAAAAAAATGTAAGCTATTATTTGCTATATAAATTCATATATGAGTAAGTCTTTGAACAAAATATAGCACACTTTCATGGTATAAATGACTCCTACTTTGAAAGTGAATTTAGTTTTCCTTTCAAAACAACATACTTTATTTCATACATTAGTAAATTTACTCTAATATACTGTAAATTTTTATAGTTGTAATTTTTATAAATTATTTGTGAAAAGCTATGGACAGATTTATCTATTTATTTTTGTTTTATTTTAGAAAGTCTAAGATTATTATTTTTTGTTCATTTGGAATCAATTTGAAAAAGTACGAAATTTCCTTGAAATGACTATGTTTGGATTATATGATGTGGTAAATCATATTGATTTTTTAATAGTAAAAGCATGATTCAGAGGATATTTCCCATTATTTAAAAGTTGCATATAGGGTTAAATGCACTAAGTATGAATACATTTTTTTGAAAAAATCTATAATCTATGCATCATATAATTTCAGAATCATTTATATAGGCTTATAGTGTTAGTATAAAAGTTGAATGTTAAATAATAACTTTTTACTGGAACTAAAATCAATAGTTAAGAAACTAGTTATTTTACTAATAAATCCTGAAATAAAAAATATAATTTGCATTATTATATAACTTTACTTCCATCAAAGATAAACCAGCTTTTGCAACTTGAAAAAAATTGTGTACCTATCAACCTTTCAAAATGTATATTTATAAATAAGTCACAAGATTAGATTTTTGATGAAATTTCATATGTAATATTACATAGATTCAGATCTTTTTCCATACAAAAAATGTTTTAATTCTGTTAACAGTCTTGGGTGAGAATTTTACAATAAATACTATTAATAATATATGTATTTCAATCAATTTATTCTATGTAAACACTAAGCTACATCTATATGGGCAGAATTAGACTGGGACAAAAACAAAGTATTGCAATTAATGTCAACTTGATTTCAATATTAATAGGGAGCATGGCGATCTGATGATATTTTATTAAGAGTATAGATTCTAGTTTTGTAAAAAAATTGATATTGTAGTAATCTAAAAAATGTAAAAGCTTTTAATAGTTATCTGAATAATTACAAAAAAAAATTTCTGAGATATGATTATTTTATATTTTAATTTTTATAACAATTTTTGAATTGCTTTATATAGAGATATTTTTTAAAAAAAATTAAATGATATCTATAACAGTGAGTAGTGATTTATTTATTGTCAGAAAGAATTCTGTAATATGTTGAGTTATTTATTCTTTTAAATAAACCTCATCCTCCTATACTGTTGCTGCTACTACTGCTGCTACTGCTACTGATAGTACTGCTGTTGCTGCTGCTGCTACTACTACTACTACTGCTACTACTGCTACTGCTGCTGCTACTGCTACTACTTTTACTACTACTACTACTACTACTACTATGAATACTATTATGACTACTATTACTACTACTATTACTGCTACTACTAATAATAATAATCATACAGCAGTAAATCTTAGACCTGTCACCACGTCTTTCAAGAGCTATTGTTTCAAATCCTAAAAGTTTGCTCAATACCATCTTTATTAAAGGTAAATTTTACACCTTATCAAAGATAGAACAAAACTTGATTACATAGGATACTTTTTTAAAAAAAAATGCAATGTGTCACATAGAAAAAAATAATCACATTTATTTTTGACCAACATGAGAAATGAAATAAAGATGGTAACATTGTTTTAAAAATTGTATAATTATAGTCCCATAGCAAATCTTAGTTTCTTTTTTTTTTCTGTATAACAGTTGCAAGTTCTCAAGCTTCAACCTAAAAAGTTTTCTCAATATCATCATTATTAAAGGATGCAACTCATAATAACTGATGTTTTTCCATTTCCCCAATATGCAAATCATACTGACTGGCATTTTCTCATTTTCCCAAGGGACAATCCAACCTAAGCTAGTGTTTTTCCCTTTTTCCAAAATACAATCAATGTTGACTAGTGTTTTTTTTTCATTCTCTCCAGATGTAATTTATGTTGACCAGTGTTTTCAATTTTTCCAAGATGCAATTTATGCCAACTAGCATTTTTTCATTTTCTGAAAATGCAATTCATGCAAACAAGTTTTTTTTCTATTTTCCCAAGATACAATTTATGCTAAACTGGAATTTTTTCATTTTCTCAGCATTCAATGCATGCTAACTGGTGCTTTTCTATGCCAAAATGGTATGTTCCCATGTTCTCAGAATGCAGTTGGAACTGACTAGTGTTTTTCCATTTTCCCAAGATGCAATTCAATCTAACAATTGTTTTATCCATTTTCTAAAGATAAATCCTTGCTGAACTAGTATTTCCTTATTTTTCCAGGATGCAATTCATGCATACTAGTGTTTTTTCATTTTCCCAGATTGTGATTCATGCTAAATCAATGTTTTTATGTTTTTCTAAGATATAATTTATGATGACTAGTATTTTTTCATTTTTTTAACATGGAACTTAGGTAACAAATGAAACAATAGGACTTAGCTATGAAAACTATAGTACTCTCACCAAATGAACCCAATGTTTATGGAACCATATGTCAATACAACACTAACTTTAACCTTTCCTCCATATGTTTTCAATCATACTTTCATGTGTTCCCACATATTTTTCTAAATATAACATTTAAAAATTCGACGTTAACTTAATATGACATATGTATATTGTTATGTACTAATTATTTTTCTTTCAATTAATATAAATCTTGTTTTCTTACCTATCACAATTAAGATTGTACACCTTTATTATATATGTAACATTATGAATCAAGTTGTATTTAAGACCTCATGGTTTCAAATTTAACTTATGTAACCTGTTTTGAGTCTGTATAAAGGTTATCCTTTGAATAATAATAATAATAATAATAATAATAATAATAATAATAATAATAATAATAATAATAATAATAATTTATTTAATGTACATATTTACAATATTATGCTAATTATAGAATGCACAGTGAGCACAAGTATTCACACAAAAACATAAAACAATATAAACAAAGCAGAAAAAGAATAAATTACATAAATAATAATAATAATAATAATAATAATAATAATAATAATAATAATAATAATAATAATAATAATAATAATAATAATAATAATAATAATAATAATAATAATAATAATAATTTATTTAATGTACATATTTACAATATTATGCCAATGATAGAATGCACAGTGAGCTCAAGTATTCACACAAAAAACATAAAACAATATAAACAAAGCAGAAAAAGAATAAATTACATAAATAATAATAATAATAATAATAATAATAATAATAATAATAATAATAATAATAATAATAATAATAATAATAATAATAATAATAATAATAATAATAATAATAATAATAATAATAATAATAATAGTAGTAGTAGTAGTAGTAGTAGTAGTAGTAGTAGTAGTAGTAGTAGTAGTAGTAGTAGTAGTAGTACTGTTTAACTCAATGTTATTTAAAGTGAAAAATAATAACCAATGGTCAATTGCAGAATGCAAAATAAAATAATAATTATAGAAAAACCTTATAATTAAACATAATATAAAGAGATATAAAAAAAATAAAGAAAGTCATGATAAATGAGTTGACCAATGATATCATAAATTGTATTTTAGTTTTATGGCTTTGCAGAATTGATGAAAATCAAGATGAACCATATATTATTAATTAAATATTTATTGAATATGGTTATTATACGAGTTATGGGACAAAACCTAAGAGCATACTAATGATATAAATTTAGATTTAGAGGTCTATGTCATTTAATATAATATTGAGGGGGATCAGAGGTTATGTCTGAAAGGAAATCTGAGGTAATTGTAAATTTGGAGATCGTTTATATAATGTCTCTGAATTTATTATTATTATTATTATTATTATTATTATTATTATTATTATTATTATTATTATTATTATTATTATTATTATTATTATTATTATTATTATTATTATTATTATTATTATTATTTATAGTATAAATCTTAAATTCGATAAATTTCATAAATATTTGATTGTTCAGTTCTAAAAAGAATTGGCATAAAAAAGTAGTATCTTTGTGATATTTAGTCAACCATAATAATTGTTTCAAGCCTTCATCACATAAGTTTTCAAAAAAAAATGTAATTCAGTTAATAATTAAAAATAATTGTATTCAAATTAATTAATTATTAGAATATAAAATGTTTTTAAATTAAGGTAAAGATAAACATAGGCAAATAATATATATCTACTAGTGATAATGATCACATCACTTTGTAACTCCCACTGATTTTCACTTTTACTCTCTAGTTAATAATAGATAGATACCATTTATTACTAATACTAAATAATCATGGTCCAACAATCTGAAAAAAAAACTCCATAAATTTGAAGAAGCACCCATCCCAAATTCAAACTTTAAATTGTAGGTGCAACAAATTTCTGTTCTATATTAAGCAACAGTGTTCTTAATAGATTTAGATTAATAGATACATTTTACACCAAAAATAGATTACTGTTCTAAGACAAAATGCAGTTGTGAAAAAGCATTACATTTTTTTTCTTTCATTGCCTTTTTTATAAAAATTTTAAATCAATTCTTTTATTTTAAATGTTACCAGAATTTTCTTTAGAATTGTGATTTATATTTATACTTGAGTTTTGTCATTCAATAAATATCATTTTATTAGTACACAACTAATTAATTTTATATATAATTGTTTGTATTTAAAACAACATAATAATTTTGTTATACATGTATCTCCTCAAGAGGTCTTTTTTTATAAATCTAAGTAGGTTTGTTTACATATTGTTATGATTTAATAATTCTTCCATGATTTAATGCAGCAATGGAGTGCCAGAATCCAGATCTATGGTACTCAGATAAATTTAACTTCTGGAACTTCTGTTGTTAGAACTTCTTATGAATCCCCAAGATACAAAACCATTAAGTTATTTTTTTTTTTATATGTCATAGCATCTTTTGGGAGGCGAACCCACAACAACCGTCTAACAACCAACTGCAAGGGGGCTGCACTGACCTCTCGGCTTTGCAATTAAATAAACACATTGTTTTTACCAAAATCCAGCAACTTCATTAATTTTATTTTACATTCTTTTATAATCCGATTAAGTCAAATAATTTTTTACTTTTGGGAAATATATGTATTCAGTTTTCTATCAGCACCAGAGCACAAGCCACCATGAGTGCATTCTAGACAATCCCACAATCGTGTGTAGAGAAAGACATGACCTCAAAAGAAAAATCAAAGAGGCATTATTCATCTCACAAGACAATGATGCCATAAATAGGAAGGACACGCGCTATGCTTTATTGAAGAAATGGAATTAGCATATTTTCATATCATTAAATGTATTAGCAAGCTATGATTATGAAGACAAGATCCTTTGAAAGCGCTCAGCTAGTTTATTATTTTTAGTTACCTATTTTATATTAATAGCTTTTGGGAACAGTTGCGCCGCACACGCACTTGTGCTTGAATTCTTTTATAATGTATAATCTTTTAAAGTGTATCAAATTACAATAAGATTGTTATGTAATATAAATAGCAAAATAAAATAAATTTATATCTTAAGCAATATAAAGAATTGAACAATATACATTAACAGTAATATGATATTATAAAATTTTAAAAGTGAATCAACAAATAATAGTACTTGACAGTTTATTCACTAGGTCATTGTAATAAATTTTTATTAGATTATTTTTAAGCAGAAATGTGACATTTTTGTGTGGCAAAATGCTTAAAAACTAGACAATAAAATAATACAACAAAATATTAGAAAGATTACTTTAGATGAGAGTAGCTTTTAATGGCATTGCTCTAATATATGTTGGTTCACTTTTATATTTTGCACTGGTAGAGATTATCATATCTGGATATGATCCTGGTACTTAGAAAAAAACAATTTTATGATCTGAATTTATAGTATGGAGTGATAGTGCTGATGATGATGAGTGTTGTTTAACTGCATTAGCATGCTCATCTCTCCTAACACTGATGTGATGATTACTCATACCTATATAAGAAACTTTACAATTTTAACACGGATGAACACACAAAATATGCCTTTTATATATGCAACCCATGAAAATCTTCATGTCAACATATATATATATATATATATGAAAAGCTTAAAGCTAATTCAAAATTAAGTAAGACTAGCAAAAATTAAAAAAAAAGTTCTTTAACATAAATCGATAATTTCTAGCCAAAGCAGACTCTTAAGTGCAAATGAATATAAAACACATCAACAAGTATATATATATATATATATATATATATATATATATATATATATATATATATATATATATATATATATATATATATATATATATATATATATATCTTACATTTCCCTCAATTCATTAATTACATTCTATATACAGCTTTAATACTAAAACAACTTTTGATTAAGTTAATTGCTTCAATATGATAAGAATTCTTCAATAAGTTAATTGTTTCAGTATCATAAATTTTTTATATTTTATATAAACTGAACAAATTAAAGAGGAAATAATATTATTTGTCAAATGTTGTTTGAATGATATCTTATTTGAAAGAAGTGAAATTAAAAAAAATATCAAAAATTTATGATAACGATGCAGTTAACTTGTTTAAGTTCTTTTAATACTAAAGATGTATTGGATGTAATTGTGATTTATGAGAAATATAAGTACTATACATTTTTGGTGTGTTTTGTATTCCTCTAAATTTGAGAAGTCTGTGTAGGCAGAGAAATGTTTGTGTTAAAGAATGTTTCTTTTTAGTTTTACAAATTTTGATTGTGTGTTGAATTTGAGATAATTGATATATATATATATATATAATTAAGAGTGTGCTAATAACTCTAAACAAGCTTTTTTTTTTATTTATGATAAATGCTACTACAAGAGAAGGCATTCAAATCATTTTTATCTTGGATTGTCCCCATCCCCAGACCTATATATATATATATATGAAATGTTTTCTGGGTATATTCATGTATAATTTATTGTAATAAAAATATATGCCAATGTTTTGGGTAATGAGTATTATGTAAACAGTTGTAGAAGCATTGTAAACATTGGCTGTGAAAATCTTTTTTATTACATATGTATATCAGTTAAAATTAAAACTCATAACACTGTACCCTAAATATTTTACAATACTCTTTTACATAGTGTATGGCAATAATTAACAAAAATAAAGTAGTTGTTTATTCTCCCATCTCATTTATTAATACAGAAGCTTGCTGAAAACATTTTGCTTATGAAGAATGAATATTTTTAAATCATGTTAATAACTGAAGAAAAATATAAGAAAATATTTGAAAATAAACTTCTAGTAAAATAAAACGATTCTATTTCAAACAATTGTTATGTGACATCACCAGTGATTCTTTTGTTTTAGAGTGATTTTTTTTTTACTCTTAGAAATTATGACCTCTTATTATTTAACATTTATATGGAGTTATTTCATATTCAAATTGGTAAAATGTAACAAAAAGTTAAAAGTAATATTAGTAACTGAAGAAAAATATAAGAAAAACATTTGAAAAATTCCAGCAGTAAAACAAAAGAATTATATTTCAACCAATCATTATGTAACAATGTTGGTGATTTTTTTTTACTTGTAAATTACAATCACTGAATATTTATTTTTGTTGTTTTTTCTTCATTTAAAATTTAATATTTTAAATAAAAATCTAAATATATGCACGTTATTAGTCAATATAAATACTTTATTGAACCATACAATGTAAAGTCTAATCATAATATACTTAAATATGTATAAAAAATAGTTACATTTTTTTAGTTCATCAAATCTCATTGATATGCAAATAGTGGTCTCTTGTCTTGAATAGCGGTCAAAAGTTATCCTCTTCCTCATGATTATTTTTCTTTTAAAATTAAAATTTTTTTAAATCAAAGTTCATATTCAAGTAAAGTCACATAAAAACTTAATTATCAATGTAAAAAATTACTAGAAATATATTTATTTATTTTCAAAATCTATTATGAGAACACAGAACATTTTGGTTTGATTTCTGACATTGGCACTTAGACATGTCTAGTGCACAATGGCCTAAGCTCACAATACAATCAGTGTTTACCGGTACCTTATAAGGGTAAAAAGGCTGTACTATATAACAATAGACAGCAAAGAAAAATTGATTTTTTTCAAAAATTACTACCAAATGCAGATTTTTTTTAACTAAATTTTTTAATATGTGATTTTCTATAAAAAAGTATAAAATGGGATTTTGTGGTCAAAAATGGATGAGATGAAGTGCAAGGATTGTTTCTAGATATAATGATCAGTTAAAGGGTTAACCACTTAGTAGCATTGTTATGCTCTGGTGAGTGAGTATTTAACATAGAATAAAATTTTCAAAACACTTTAAATAAAAGGTTATACTCATATCTCACTTTGACCAAATATTCAATATATATTTTGATATTGTTCTTTAGATCCACTTCATATTTGAATAGCATTTGATTTCTATAGAGGAAAATTTAACTGTAGAAAAAAGTTAAGTAAACAGTACTAACAACAATGTCACATGATTTTTTCATATGTTTCAAAGAGCACCTCACTTTATTTGACTCTACTAACACTGACTATATCTCCTGGCTATTATACTTAAGCTTACACTTCACAACTGCATAAAGAAATGAAGAGTAAAATAAACAGTAGTTAATACAATTATTAATTGTTTTCGTAAAGATAAAATACTTGGTCTTATTTTTAGGACATAAACAAAAATAACTAGTAATAAATAATTATGTAATCTTGTTTAGTAAATGTGAATATCCAAATTAATATGGGGTTTACAATATGACTTTTCAGTTCACATTATATTAGAATGAAAGAATCTTGACCAATATTCAATGTTTTTACTTTTATAAGAGGTCTTTTTAAAAATGAATATTTATGCAAAATTTTATTTAAAATATAAAGTATTATGTCAGGCATTTATGGTCAAGAGGTCAGCATAGCTGCTTTACAAGCAGTTGTCTTGGGTTAGTGAGTTCACTTCCCGACCGATGCTATGACACATGAGAAAAAATATATAAAGTATTATAACTTTCTCAGTATAAGTCTATTTTTATTAACCAATATGTTTAATTTTTGGAAATAGAAATGTAATAAATATGATTTAAAATTTTATGAATATGACTTCTCCCGAATTAAGCAAATTGTGTTACATAATAAATTGTATTATATATATATATATATATATATATATATATATTATATAATACAATATATATATATATATAATCAATTACAAATACAATGAGACATCTAATGTCATTGTTAATGAGAATACCAACAGCTTCTCATAATCATTTCCTACATCATTCCTATAATCTTTAAGAAAGAAGTACATAGTGAATAAAAATATAAATATTTGTTTAATTATGTTATATCTGGTAAAATAAACATTGGCTTAGAAAAACAGAAAATTAGTAACAATTGTGTATATTATAAAGTCTTTATGGATATAATAGTTTTGTATTCACTTGTACTTCATATTCTAAGTTCAAATCCAAGTAAAATTTGAATTTTTTTCGAGGTTAAAATCAGAGTTAGGACTTTCCATTAGCTGATCATCCAATATTGCTTGGAAAATGGGTATTTAGATAATATTAAATAGAGGAAAAATAAATGAATATTATTATTCGTAATTGAAAATACTGATGAGAATTGAGTTCTTTTTTCTATTTTTTATTAGTAGTATTGATATTGAAAAAAACCTTTGTCGGTTAGTGTGTTAAGAATACTGTTTTCTAACTTTTATATATACTATGTTTTGTAATTGACAATGTGAATTCTTTTTTTTTTATTACAAAAGAAAAAAAAACTAAAGATAAATCTAAAATCACTGTCTTTAAAGTTAAATATTTTTGCTTAACTTGATCAAAAACTTTTTTTTTGTTTTAGTTTTGTGTTAGCACGTTGCAATAATCCCGAGGTTTATGAGAAATGGAAAATGGCTTTGATAACTGCAACAAATTTCGACTACAATAATTTAGCAATTTAAAGTGCAATTTCACTATAATTCAGTCAAGTAAGAAGGAATAGAACTTTGATCCTTTTACATTTCTTGCCAATACTTAACTTAAATCTTTTTTTTTCCATTTCGAGACAAATTTTAGCATTAAAAGAAAAGAAGTTTTAAGTTATCTGATGTAATCAGCAATTAGCTGTGTTATTTTATAAATTTTACAACAATTTATTACTTATCGATTTTAATTTTTAAATATTTAAAAAACTATTTGATTATTTAAAAAAATTTTTTTTTGTTTTACACTTTGACCGCTGCCATCATTTTTTAATGCCGTAAGTCATCCACTTATCTTTGATTATCCGCTTTTAGGTTTATAAATAAAACCTCATTTTCAGTGCTGCTATTACTTCTTTATTTGAAAAAGTTTTCCTATTATATTATTAATCTATCAATCGTTTTAAATCACCAGAATTTATTTATCATTACTTCAGTCTTTGATTTATCTATAATTTAGTATGTGAAGCAGATATATATATATATATATATATTCATATTTTTCTCCTTTTACTTTCTTTGCATTTCTTCATATATATATATATGAGGGGAGCTAAAGCAATATATATATATATATATGTCAACAGATGGCGTTCTACCAAAAACACCGTCAAGCATATGTTTACATAAACGTCAGAGCAAGCATTCACTATCTCTAACTCTAATTCCACTTTCAGATCATGATTTCAAGCTATTTGCTATCTTCAGTGAAAGACAGAAATAAGAAACTAGATCTAAACACAAACTCTGAGTTTTTATGAAACAGTTTCTATTCAGCTTGCAAGCATGAATCTTTTAGACACGTAATGTCTTCAAAGTCAGCATAGCAAGCCAGATAGCGATATGGGTCTGATCTCAGTTCAGCATCACCACATAGTAGAAGCCTCTGCAATATATATTATTGCTAGAAAGACCTCAAAGGTACATTTATGAAAAACAAAAAACAAGTTAAAAACTTGCTAACACTTGTATTTATGTCAACAGATGGCGTTCTACCAAAAACACCGTCAAGTGTATGTTTTTTGTTTTTCATAAATGTACCTTTGAGGTCTTTCTAGCAAAGATATATATTGCAGAGGCTTCTACTATGTGGTGATGCTGAACTGAGATGAGACCCATATAGCTATCTGGCTTGCTATGCTGACTTTGAAGACATTACGTGTCTAAAAGATTCATGCTTGCAAGCTGAATAGAAACTGTTTCATAAACGCTCAGAGTTTGTGTTTAGGTCTAGTTTCTTATTTCTGCCTTTCACTGAAGATAGCAAATAGCTTGAAATCATGATCTGAAAGTGGAATTGAAGTTAGAGATAGTGAATGCTTGATCTGACATTTATGTAAACATACGCTTGACAGTGTTTTTGGTAGATCACCATTTGTTGACATAAATACAAATGCTAGCAAGTTTTTAACTTATTTTTCATATATATATATATAATAAACGAATGACTAATGAAATAGTGGAAATATGCCCGCTGATCATTTTCATATCATAAGTTGGAATTCAGCTTCTTTAATGATGCTTGTGAACCTTCAAATAAATGCCTTGCAGTCATACAGTTAACTTGATCAATATTAGTCTTTTACAGAAATGCAATTTTTATCATAGAAAAAAAAATGAAATATTTAATTCTTTCAAGATAACCTGAGACACTAAAAAAATCTATTTAAAGATGCTCCATAATAATATGAAAATACAATGGAAAATCAAAGACTAATCAATATGTTCTAAGTTTACTGGATATGGTGAAAATGAATTTAGTATGGGATTTTTATCATACTGAACACATAATGAGAACAAATAATAATAAGCATTCTAAAGCCTTATTTTATGGTGAACTTTGAACAAGTTTATTAACATAAAGATACTGCAAAGAAATAAAATATAGATTGCTTTATTGGAAAAATATGGTTGGGAAAAAACATTTTCTGTGAAAAGTGTTTAAAAATCATTACCGCAAGGTATCAAATAAACAGATAAAAATGATCATATAATTAATATACAATGATTGGTTTGCATAGTCTTTATAAAAATTAACATTAACATTTTGGTTTTTGTTTTCAGTTTTGAATGATTATGAATATTTTCTATTATAAGAGGAGTTTATGAATTAAGAAAATATCAGGTAGATCAACTGTTGTTGAATTAATTTATATTTTTAAAAGTATTAAAAAGTGTGGGACAAATTTCAATCTGTTTATTTGATATTGAAACATTATTGTTATTTTTTGTCAAGTGTTGTTAGCCGAGAGGTCATCACAGCAGCCTTGCAAGCAAGTAGTTGATTGCAGACGTTTGTGTGTTCGCCTCTCGGACGATACTACGACATATGAAAAAAAAAACATTATTGTTTTCAAGTAATTAATTGCACCAACATAAATTGCACAAATGTAAATATGTAGATTTTCTATGAAATTTAGTCCAAAAAAAAATGAAGGGTAAAATTGTTGTTTAGAAATAAATGAATATTTTTATAAATATTTTTAAATGATAATTTCTTAAACTCTAACTAATATATAAAAAAAGTTTTTTAATTATTAGAAATTATTTTATGTGCATTTTTATTGGATTTATATAAATCTATTTTAAGGCAAATAAAGTGGAGTATTTAAAAATGAAAATGTGTAAAATATAGTCAGTATATAAATATGTCAATCTATGGTGCACTGATTATGTTGTTAATAAAGAAAACGATTGATTCTTTCTTATTGTTGATGTTTTTTTAATAGCCCTTTTAAGTTAGAAATTTTTTTGATGTGGATCATTATAACCATGACTTTTAATTGCTGTCAAAATTATATTAGAACACGTTAAGTATTTAGAAAAGCTGTCTCATTAATATTCGAATGTTCTAATGAAAATTATATGCAATGGCCATTTGATCTTTTTTTATTAATGACACTTTCATTGATAATGATGCACTATTTTTTTATATTTGTTTTTTAATCATCATTTTTCAGAACAAACCAGCTTAAGGGTTACTGAGATAAATAAATATCCCGTGTTTGTTTTCATGTTCAGAAAGTTGACATGGACTGAAATTTTTTTATTCTTGTTATATAAGGGTTTATACTGGTTAACTTTTCTAAAATATTATGATATTTACTTAAATCACAATAACATTAAATTGGTTTGTTCAGAACTTGCAAACTGAAAAGTAAAAATAAAAGAAGTTTAATATATTACTAAAAGTGAAAATATTATTAACAAAAGATCAAATAGCATTCCATTCCTTGGAATATTAAAATTCGAAAACTAGTTAGACAGTGATTATAAATAAATAAAAGGTTCTAATTAACTTGTCAGCTATTAAATATCATGATTATGGGGAATTGAAAATGAATTTAACTTGAAAGAGCTAAAACAATAAATATATACAATAAAGATTAATTATTTTGTTCATTAACACACATTTAATTTTTTTTGGTATTTTGGGATTAGCCCTGCTGTGATGTAATCGTCCAGCTATAGTTATTTAACTTTGCGAATATTTTTTTATTGCTTGTGAAGCATCACTTTAGGTTGCTATACTTAAAAGTCTGTTTTTGAATTCAAGTTAATTAAAAAAAATATTATGAATACGATATAAATAAAAGATTTGAATTAAATAAACTGAACGTCGAAAATTGCTTTTGTATAGTAATTTTTTTTCTAAAAAATATTTTATTCGTATTGTATTCATAATAATTTTTAAAAATTAACTTGAATTCAATTTTTTTAAATATAATGTTCTATTCATAATATTTTTTTAAAATTTGGTTAAATTCACAAACTCATTTTTTAAATACAATGTTTGCTAATCTTTTTAAAAATAACAAACTTAAAATATTGGAATAATTAGCAACGTTAGAATAATTATGGCCAGACTATTACGCCATAGCAGTGCGAATTCCATACTATTCTTTTTTTTTTGTTTTTAAACAAAAATTTTAAAGGCAAAAATGTTTTTGCAAACTTAAAAAAGATGATTAAATTCAATTCAATAATTTAAAGTTTATCATCAAAAAGGGGACAAATACATAGTATATAAATTACAATAGATACATTTTGAAATATGATTTTTTTTCTACAGTACATGCTTTTTCATACCTGCACTTATATATGTAATATATTTATCTTTTCAACATGTGTGTGATCAAGTGTATCCGTAGTATGAGATAGCATGGATGGTTGAGGGTCATGTGAAATAGATACATTTTGCAAGTACATAGCAAATGCATACAAAAATAAACAAATGAATTATCTACTTATAATGGAGTTGGAAGAGAAACCAAGATCTGTGTAGTATTAACAATGTATGAAGGGCAAGGACCGTATCTCTGTTTTTAATTTTTGACACTTTATTCTAAAACAGTGATTGTAATTTAATAAATTTAGAGTTAAAGCAAAAATAGCATCTTAGGTACAGGTAATTATAAGAAAAATAGTAATTCTAGTTGAAAGGAAAAGTCCCCATTTCATGCTATCAATGAAAATAAAAATAGAGGAAGTATGTGATTTAGTAATTGACTCAATGGTATTTCTATAGATAAGAAGATGATGATACTGGGACAGAAAATGATGTATTGTTATTATTAGTTTTTACTTCATATGAAGGTAACAGAAATGTCACCAATTATTAAATATGTCAGTATGTAAAATTATTGAAGTTTATCTACTGCAGTGTCCAATAAAATCTTATTAATAGTATTCCCTGTCTCATTAATTGAGGATATATTATTCCTGAGGTGAATGTGATGTGATAGGATGTAAACTGATTTATCGTCAAACGAACTCTGGCGTTTCTATGTGATGTAAAATGATCTCTCCTTAAACGATATCTACAAATAATGACCCATGCGATCTCTCGCTTAAGTAAGTTTTGATGTTATAATTACAAATGTAACTCTATCCAACATTTGTATAGTAGCATATATCAATAAAAAAAGGTAATATTTAATCTTAAAATTATCAATTAGTTAACACATATACAGACATGCATATAAATTTAAGTTTTAATTATCTGATAAAATATTTAATTAGTGTATACTATAACTTTTAATCTTTTTGCTGAAAACAAAGTAAATTTTAATTTTTTATTTAAAAATTTGCTACAATCTAAAAAAAAAAAAAATGTTTTTGTTTTTATTCCTACTGCTTGTTTAAAAGAAAAATATTAACTACAAAAATAAATGGGAACATTTTCTTTAATGAGAATATAAGAATGAAACTAATTACAAAATTACTTTTGTGATGTTTAATTAAAAATAAAATTATATTGTTTTTAAGATAAAAGAGGAAATAAAATTAAATTATTTGAAACAAATTACCGCAATAAATGAAACATCTGCCTTCTATTACTTACACAAAATGTAATACAGTGTTTAAGTTATTTTTTAATATGTTTTGTATAACATATTAACGTAATTACCTATTATATATTTACAAACACAATAACAGTTGCATAGAATTTATAATCACTGAAAAATATTTCTCTTCAAGCATGCGATTTACATATAGCATAGTGAAATTATTACAAATTTTTATATGTGAACATGATTCAGAACGATATTTTAAAATGTGCAGTCTAAAACGAGCTTAATTCGCAAAAATTTAAATTGCACCTTATCCTGGACAGATTAATCACATTATCAACCAGTCACACAACTTGAATAATTAGAAACAAACAACAATTACATAGCTTATATAACAATAAACATTATTTCAAAAGACATTTAAATTAACAGAGATATATAATTAAGAATGCAGTTTGAATTGACTGTTCAAATAATGAAGCTTTAAATAATTCAAGATTATAATATTGTTAATTTTTTTAATAATGCTTCAACAATAGTATGATACTTTGTAGATTTAGTGCAGTATCAGAGAGAAAACTCTAGGGCGCAAGACCCTTGAATTATAACTCAGCTCCATCATTCTAGCAACTCTACTGAATAGCGAATCATTTGACTGCTTATACAATAATACAATATTATTTCAATAATTAAAGTTTAGAATATTGTTTTTGACTTTGTTATTAAGTTATCGTATGATACAATTTGCTGATTGTCCATGTTTTGTGAAAAAAATGTTATATTACTTACCTATTCAAACAAAATAAATAACAAATCAATGCATGCTAAACTGAATTGATATTCATCCAAAACATATTTCAAATTATTATATTTAATATACAGGGTATATGAGCACAGACTTTCACACAAACGCCACTCACCACTCTATCCACTTGAACACATATATGTCGAAAAGATAAATAATCACCAATATACCTATTTCATGCTAAACCAGCAATCATCGGTTGGTCCAGATTATCATCTCTACACATATATGCAATAAGTGCTCAGATATATATTAAGATAGCCAATCTTCATACTTTAATGGATAGGATTTAATCCACTCCACACTCCAACTCTTCAACTGTCCATGCAATTGAAAATCTGATGATGGAATGCTCAGGGGCCACCCTGAGGCTAAGATTCTTGTCACACCCATGTTGACCTAAAGTCAATCTGACCCCTCATATATAGGACATAATCCATTTAATATAAAGTTTTTCTTTTTCTGCAAACTCCACGATTCTATGTAACTCTCTCATTTTTATTACCATAACCAAAATTACCTACAGCACTTTCATCTTTCATTTGTTTACCAATTCTAGCATTAAAGTCTCCCATAACAATTTTAAAATGTTGTTTACTCTGATCAAAACCCTTTTGTACATTCATATAAAAATCTTCTACTATTTCATCACTATAAGAACTTGTTGGGGCATAAACCTGAATTATCAGCTTTGGTATCTGCTATTAAGTTGTATAACAATACTTTCCAATCTGTCTGATACACCATCAATCACCACAATGTTGTTCTTTCACTTTTTATTTATAATGAATCCTACTCCACTTGTATTACCAATATTTGTGCCTTTATAATAGAGTAAATGTCCATGTTTTAAATCAATTGTTTCTTCACATTTTCTTCTAACTTCACAAAGTCCAATAATGTCCCATTTAATATAAGACAGTTCTTTTTGTAATTCTTGCAATCTTCCTTCACTTGAAAGTGATCTGCAGTTGTAAGTACTTAAATAAAATGCCATCATCAAATGGCAGCTTGGGTCTGCAATCAGGGGATTCTTAGCACCCTTCACCTTCAGCCACTAACTGCTGCCTTGGTTGGTGAATTTACAGCCTCCTGGAAATAAGGGCCATGATTCATTTTTTTGTGTCATAATTGTACATATGTATTGGAAAAATATTTATCATTTACAAAAACATTCATTATGCCTTATCTGGCAACTGAGAAGAAGGGCCAAGGTGTTTCTTGGTCTTAAACTCAGAGGTAAAAAGCCAATAAACTCACCACACATGGCTAATGCATGTTGGTGAGCAACCCATCTATGTTCATATACTATATGAATAATCACATAATAATAACAGCTGCAATGACAAAAACATATGGAGTGGACATTAGGAATTTGACCTGCTTGGTTCCTTTAAGGCCTCCAAAAGGAATCAAAGGGTCTTCTTTCAGTTAATAGCAAACTTCTTTTTGAGCCTTTCACATTAGTAAATTTATTAAAATTAATATTTAGTGGTTCTATCTTGTGAGTTTTTCTGCCTTGTAAGTATTAAGTTGGACCAATTTAATGAGGCATTCCTAACATCTGCACTGACTAAAATTTCATTTTCTCAGTTCGTGTTGCATAAAATCTTTCAGTTTTGCTTTTATATAAGAAATGTAAAAATAGTCATTTATAAAATTTCTCACTGATTATACATGAATTTTGGATATCAACCTGACTTCTGATAATGCAAAGGAATATGCTACAAATTTTTAAATATGATTGATTACATAAAAGTGAACACACATTTTTTATATACAATTAAAACTTTTATACTTTAAACATATCACTCTAGACATTAAAAAAAAACATGCCAACAATTTCTAATTTGTATTTTAGACAATTAGTTATTTTCAGTTAGGTCAATTCAAAAATAACTCTTAAATATGAAATATTATTGATATATATATATATATATTGTAACGGGATATATATATATATATGTGTTACATTTAAATTCTAATACGTAATGTTTTGTAAATATCTAATACTGAATTAAAAACACAAACGTTCAAAATGCACAAATAACGAATTATTAATTTATTAATATGTTTGATCTAAATATTAAAATAAGATAAGTTTTAAAAAAATTGTAGAATCAAAGCAAAGTTTCTATAGTTTAAATAAAATATAATAAAAACCTTTTAATTTTAAAAAATAACGAGTTTTTAATCTTAAAAATAAAAATTACAAACAGATCCTTAGGGCAAAATGACCATTGAAAAGAGATTACTAAAGAAATAAGAGTTGAGAAATAGAAACAAAAGACTTGCTTTTCCCACCCAGAGATATGGACACAGACCACAAAACCCAAAATCTACTTGGCCACAAACTGAATTAACCAATAAAATAGAGATATGGAATATGATTGATGAATCCTGCATTCCAGAGATAAGGTGCTGAGGACTATAAAAAGAAATCCAAAAGAAATAATTAATTAGAGAGAGAATTAGAATTTTTGAATTCGTTTCATTGTTGCTGAAAAATTAAAATAAATATTGTCACCGTTACCAAAAATGTAATCTGTTTCATCGGGCTTCCTTCAGTTCAGCCAGCCGAAGACAGCCTTCATCTCCACGGATACCAGGATCGAACCACTGGAACCGTCTTCATAAAACATCTTCAGAAATTGTCATTAGTCTTCATAGATCTTTGTCATGAAGAAACGAGCTCGGGAAAAGGAAAGTATAATTTATAAATAATTGAAATATGAAATATAAACTCTTAAATTTAAAATCTTCGAACTTTATTTGTTTCTAAAAATGAACTATAAATTTTCTTTCCTGAACAAACCTGAAATTTATCTTTTATAAACTTTTCCATTTTAAACTCTGATCAAAAGTTAACGTAATCTTTTAAAATATATATTGTTTGTTTTATTCATTTTTAATATCTGTTTGTAATGGGGCGGGGGTTTGCTATTGCAAACGAATTTAAAGATGAAAATACTTATCGTTATTTGTGCATTATTGAATTAGAAATAAGAAAAGTAGGTTAAATAATATTTGTAGTAAGAAAATAAGTTAAATATAATGCTCACTCTAAAATGATTTTAAAACCTTAAACTAAAGATTTTTGTTTAGAATTAAATTAATAAAATGATTTAAATGTTAGTTGAGTGTAGATGGCTACTAGACTCATTTAAATATGTTTGTTTTAAAGGGGGTTTTGATTTCGGACTATTTGTTTCATAGTTGTGTCAATGCTGGTGGAGAGATATATGAACATTTATATCAATGTAATGTGAAGTGTGTTAGCACCTAGGGCAATGAGTCCAACTGAATGCATGACCCCAAAGAAGTAGTCATATCGTTGAAATGGATGCAGAGGTATTTTCAGCACCATTGACCCATTCCAGCTCTATGGAATGAGAAGATAAGTCAGCAAGATAGGACCACTCTCCCATCCATATGTAGCATTTTCTCTTTATATTACATGCATGATTCCTTCACCAGATAGAAGTACATTCCTATATTGGTTGAAGCTCATGTTTTCTCCAATAATATCACGCGGTTCAGATGCACATTCCTGTTGGTGTGATTCTATGCTAACAAATTCACATTGCATTGGTTGCTGATATATATTTGGAAGCAAGCATTGGTGTGGCTGCAGACTTTTAGCCTGGAATCAAATGTTCGAAAGTCTTTTAAATGTGTCATCTGGGTAGCTCATCTATACTCAACATTTCTAAGATTAAAAATAAAAGTTAAAACAAATAAAAATAATAGTAAATAATAATAAAACAAACAAATTTTTTTTTATATAATTATTTTTCAAGTTTTGTGTGTCGTCACTTATATATATGCGTGAATAAAATCTTTTTGTGTTATTAATACTGACAGTGATTGCTTTTTTATTATTTATAAAAAGAAATATGTTTAATAAATATATTAAGTTTCTGTGTCTACTTGAGCTAGTGACTAGGGCTGGCGGTCGTGATCTTAACAGCATGTATCTGCCTACTCTATAAATTTTCTAGGTTCAAATGCCTAGATGACGCTCTGTACAGCAGATTAAGGTAAGACTGGTAACTTCATCATCTATCCTGACCATTATAATATATATATATATATATATATATATATTATAATTAAAATCTCTTTTACCATTATAATATATATATATATATATACTTAAAAGAGATTTTTAAAAATGTACATTTTTTTAACTTTATAAAAAATAAAAAGAATGTAAAAGTGATATAATACTATAATATCCATATTCATATAACAGTTTATGTCTTTGACTTCATTTAGTAAGAACTTCAGAATACAAAATTAAAACTAATGTTCTTATGCATCTAACAACATTATTAATCATTTGTGTTATTCAAGCTAATTTTCCCTGAAATTTAAAATAATCTTAAAGTTTTAAACTCAAGATAACTCAATGGTATTGTTATATACATCTAATACTAGGTTAATTTCTATATATGTTAGAGACATCAATTTTGAACCTTGGGATGTGGATATTATAGCATTATAGTAAACAATTTTAAACTAGAGTAAAGAGAATTGTTATTGAAGAGAACTGAGGTCTCTAAAATATGAAGATGTTAATATTGTCCTTCCTCACCAAGAAGTATAACAGGCATATAAATTATCATAAAGCTGAGATCTTTAAAATATGCAAAAGCTCATCTAGTAACATATCTACATGGTTGTGCAAATAAGTCACTTAAGTTTAAGAAGCTTTTAGTTTGGTTATCACAGCAGAATAAAAGGAGTGGCAAGTGCATAATCCAAACAGTGTATGGGATATTAATATTAAAGAATTATACCATATGATGCCCATTGATTACCCAGGCCTACAGTAGATAACTCTAGAGGAGGGTGGAGACTAGTCACATATGAATAACCTGAGTATGTCAGGTGATAATGTTATTGGTAATATTTTATAAATATGTTTAATGGCATAAAAGAATCATGGTTATTAGGACCTGAATTAATGTAATAAATAAAAGCAGTAAGGTAAAAAAAACTGAAGAGAAAATGAGAAAAGGAATTATATATTACAAAAAAAATCATTAATAACTTGCAATAAATAATGAAAATTAAGGAGTACACCTGGGTCTTTTTTTACGTGGACTTATTTAATATGATTTTGAAGTTACATGATTCGTGTTTCACCAGAAGTTGATTTCCGATAATGTGCTATTACTTTAAATAATAAATTTCATGCACTTACGTTATATTGAAAGTAATAGCACATTATTGGAATTCAACTTTCATCTTAATTTCAATATTTTCAGTGCTTTATAATAGTTAAGATTTTATGCAATAATAAAATTAAAATCATGATTTTCACATTTTATGTTTACACATATCAAATTTTACAAGATTATAATGTAAATTTGTTCAAACATTGTGCGTGTTAATTTTGCATTTTAAATCACATTCTGTTTTTGCTTTTTAAAAAAGAACATAATCAATTATTATTTTCTTATTAATGACACTAATCTTTAATGTGTTTTTAAATTCCAATGAGAGCTAAATGGTTGTATGTCTGGATATCGCGAGCTTCATAAACAATTAATAAAATCATTGTCTCAAAGATTAATTACTAATTACGTTGTCACCAGAAAATCAACACAACATGAGAGTGAAGTTGGTGCTAGTTGTATTTCCTCTTGAGAAAAATCTGATTTTTTTATCAGTTTGCAAACAAACTTGTTTATTGATAATAATTAAAACGTGTATTAAAAAAATGTAAATTACTGTACAGTAAATTATGCATAAAAATATATTATTTTGAATAAAATTAAATATTATAGTTAAAAAAAGTTTGTCTTGTATCAATTTTTTTCAAATATGAAAATTTTTATTAGTCATATTTTATTTCCTTATTTTTTTTTTGCGTGAATTTTAAAGTAATTTTACGTTGGTGCTTTGCTTTTATGCGAATTTTTAAAAATCACAGACCACATCCCTCCTTTTTCAATGTAAGTTACGTCTATTTGTGCGCGATTTCATTTGCGCATGTTTTCTGAGGAACCTATCTATCGCATAAAATGAGACCCAGGTGTATATTATAAATTTAATAAAAAGCATTACAAATGCATAAATATAAATATAGTAAATAACTAAATACAAAAAAGTTTAGAATTAAAAACAAATTTAAGTAAATTTGGTTTACCATTATCATTTTATATTGTTAAAAAATTCTTGCTGAAACTGCACAAAATAAAACAATTTTTAAAACATTTATATCAAACTTACCATCTTGTAAAATAAATTAGTAATTATGTGTAATTGAAAAGTAGCAGTAACTACCTCCCACTGAGTTCGTAACTTCAAAAACCAAAAAAAGATAGAATGATACCTTTAATTGTTGACTTCATTTTTAAAATATAGGGAGAATTGTGTCTATTGTTTTATTTTATTGTAGGACTAAATGTTCTGAAATAACCATTAATATATTCAGAGGTTGAAGAACAAGTCTTACTTTTAACAACATCTGGACATTAAATGACATATTAGTTTTACTAAATTGATAAAAAATCAAGTCATATGACCTAATTTTAATAAAGCTCCTATTTACAAATGTTATATTTAGAGTAAGTTAAAAAACAAACTCTTATGAAGCTTCAAAAATACCCTCAACCTCAGACCGCGGTTTCTGCCTCTAGCGTCATCAGTGAGGTGCTAGGGAATAAAAATACTAGAACTAGTCCAGCATTTTATCAATGCCTAACTATTGAGAAGAAAATCTGAAACTTATAATAAATAATAACTTTTTAAATATATGTAATTGAAAAGTGGAATAACTACCTTTCACTGACTTAAGTAATGTCAACTTAATGTTCAGAAATTGTTAAAAGTAAGATTCATTCTTTATCGCTGAATATATTAATGGAAATTGCAGACCATTTACTCTATACACATATTAAATCAATAGACAAAATTTCACTCTATAATTTAAAAATCAAGTCAAAAACTTAGCTAATATAACAACAAAGCCTAAAAGTGGAAAAGTATCATTCTATCATTTTTTGTGACTTTTGACGTTATTATATAACTCAATGGAAGATAGTTACTTAAGCTTTTCAATTATAAATATTTAAAAAAAGTTATTATTATTGTGTTTTTTAATTTATAGCATTTAATGTATATTTATATATTTTTAAACATTGTGTGATGGTAACTCATTCATATAAAATATTAAAGACTTGGATTTGAATCTCCATGGTATGAAAATACTTTTTTTTAAAATATCAGTCAGACTTAGTACATTTTTATACAGGTAGTTTGCTTTTATCCAAGACAAGAAAACCATGCAGTATTAGTCAATGCCTGATATTTTAAATTAAACAGGCAAAACTCTCCATACAGTAGTGCCATCTTGTGCCAACCAGAGTAATGAATGGATGCCAGAAGGCTTATACATAAAATCCCCATCTAGGGCCTACTCGTCTTATACCCCCTGACTAGTTTCTGGCTTGTGGCCTTCGTCAGTGAGGAGCTTTGGATCTGAGAGCACTGCACATAGATCTTAGGATCTAATGCAACCCTCCAGCTGCCACCTTTTATCTCTACTTAACTAGAAAAGTATGAGAATGAAATTAAAAACACAACAATATTTTCAATCTAAGATCAATAGCTTATATGATGATCATGTGATATTTTAAACTAGATGGTCAAACATAAATAAAAATCTGCTTAAACTTTCATTAGTCATGTGACAGTCCTGCTGAACATTGCCTTATCCTTCACTGTTCCCTCATCTGGATATTTAAGATCTACTTTACTATATATATATATATATATAAAGAGAGAGAAAGAAAAGAGAGAGGAGAGAAATGTTGATTCACTTAATCGCATTAAACAGATTTTAAATCAGTTATTCGACCATATTAATTCTTACGACAATCTAATTTCATATAAATGCAATCATTTTATAAATCTGTTAAAATTTAACTTTTAAATAGAAGTGAAATGTGTTCTTAATATAATAATATCATTAACAGCTGTGATTTCAAAATAGAAAATGAATATCAAACTTTATTTTATAAATACGCAATTTTGTAAAGGCAAAATTAAATTTTATCCAAATTAAAATGATATAAAAAAAATCTCTTGATATTAAAGTAACAAAAATAAATTAAAATTTCCACTTGAAAGATATATTGATAACGATCGTTGTTTGAAAACTGCATAAAAATATCAAATATTTATTTTTATATAGAACTGTTATAGTTTTTTAAATTATTTACTGTGCATTCAATTTATTTTAACGGTTTTAATTTTTTTTTAATAACGCTTAAAAGGTGTAGCTAAGCGTAATAACGGCTACGAATGTTTAGAATAAATTAAAAGCAAAATAAAAATATAAAACAGAACAATCTAATGAATTTAATAGCTTTATTATACTCATAAATATAATAGATAGATTCATGAATTTTGATTGTAAGCTTATAATTAGTACATGTTCTGTTTAGCTAGAAAATTAAATTAACAATCTTATATCAACAGGAATTTGATTTGTAAAACTACATATATATCTTTAGAATACATTTTATCAGTCAATATATTTGGAACAATCAATGACTATTCCACTGAGAAATGGGATTTAACAATTATTTCCTATGTAGATGTGGTTAAACTCAAAATATGAATCATAAAATCTACAAATACAGTAATAAAATTGAAGATTTTAATAAAGGCATAGTGAATGTATTTCCAGTTTTAAAAATTCTATAGAATCCTTTACGTTTGTTAATACTTAAACTGTCTAATAAAAAAATATAAATAAATAAATAAAGCCAGAATATATAATTATCGGCCGTCAGAAACGCTACTGCAATCCAATCAAGAATTTAGTCATACTCAAATTATTCATAGAATAAGAAAGAATAATTAAATTTTATTATATTTCAGTTTTTTAATAGTGTTCGTCAAAACAGACATTTTAAGAATAAAAAAAAAATAGAACTCAAATAGTTGTTCAATGTACTATTTACAATAGTAAAATTATATAAACAATTATATAAAAACAGGCATTATGTTACAGCTAGAAAAATATTCATAAAAATGCATAAAAATGTCCATTAAATTTCTAACTTAAATCTATATGTCTGCAAAAATCTATTTAAAATACAGTCTCATGTAAATAAAATGTCTATTAATTAAAACTATTGTTTGGAATTTAATAACAGTTGAGGAGAGTTAAGCAAAGTAATCATTTATTGGATTAAATAATATAAGAATCTGAGATTTGTTATTTATATTTTGTTGTTGTAAATCTTGTCCATGAGATGACTCATATTCATGCTAAAATCCATATTTATTTTATTGTATCTCTCATCTAGACCATGCATGTAAGGTTACAATTTTTGGCTTTTTGGATTTTTTGGTCAGAGACAGATTCTGGTCAAGTAAGTGTTATCAGTACATTGTCTCTCATTAAAAGATTACAAAATATACATTTCAAGCTTTTATTTTATCAAAATTTTTAACAACATGTGACCAAAGACATAAAAAAAAGATCCTCAAAATGTGCATTTTCTGCTGAACTAGCACTCATCAGTTGGCCTGGGTCAAAATTTCTTTCACATATTTTTGTTTGTTTAAGGTTTCATAGGTACCATTTTTTTAGAATGATATTAAGGATTTTTACTAATCATTTATTAAAGTAGAGATTAACTGTAGCATAAATATACACTTTAATTCCCACTTAATATTATGTGTGTAGTCTTGTGTAAAGAAGGGACTAGATTGTGTTCCATTTTAAAATCTTGTGAAGAGATCCATTGCATTAAAATATATTTTCCAATTTTATTCTTACTTCAGTTCATCTCACTTTAGTTCAATCATATTGCAACTATCCATCAAACCAGAAGTGAGACCAGTTCATTTTTTTCAAGTGAATAAGACATACATAATTTATAATGTAATTTTTGTTACATATGCATCTTTTTAAATTTTAGATATATTTTTAACTTCATATATAGAAACAATGTATCAGTAGTGGAAATCTATATAAAATATTTGAAATGTTCCATAGCTATACTATTTCATTCACCCTTTCCTTTAAATAAAGAAAACCTGAAATTTCTTTATTTAAAGGGAAATGTGGCTGAAATAATATAACTATGGAGTATTTCAAATAATATATATATATATATAATAAAAAGTCAGATAATATATATATATATATAATAAAAAGTCAGATGTCACATGACTTATATATAGCTTGCATTTACCAATATGTAAAATTAAGAGCATGCTAATGAGCTCTAAACAAGCTTTTTTTTAATATGATAAATGCTACTACAAGAGAAGGCATTCAAATCATCTTTATCTTAGATTGTCCCCATCCCCAGACCGGTTTTGATCTATGGGTCTCTTCAGTGAGGAGTTGGGACATTAGATTCAAAAAACCAACTCAACCTAAGCATTTATCTAAAAGGTAATTGTCAAGAAGAAGATCTGAACCCTTTAGAAATCTGCATGTCTTTATAGTCAGCTCTCCAACTGAAAAAATTATATGGGCCTGAACTTAATTCTGATGCTCCATATATTAATATGCTTAGCCATGTACTACTCCATATATTAATAGGCTTAGCCATTTACTTAAGCCTGTTAATATATGAATCATCTGAATTAAGTTCAGGCCCATATACTTTTTTCAGTTGGAGAGCTGGCTTTAAAGACATGCAGATGTCTAAAGGATTCAGATCATCTTCTTGACAATTACCTTTTAGATAAATGCTTAGCTTGAGTTGGTTTTTTGAATCTAATGTCCCAACTCCTCACTGAAGGGACCCATAGGTCAAAACCGGTCTGGGGATGGGGACAAGCTAAGATAAAGATGATTTGAATGCCTTCTCTTGTAGTAGCATTTATCATAATAAAAAAAAGCTTGTTTAGAGCTCATTAGCATGCTCTTAATTATATATATATATTGTGCCATTACAATTTAGTCATTAGCTAAATTTGTAGTAATGTGCATGAAAGAAAATGTGGAACAAAAATCATCATCACATTTTTATATAGTAAAGGAAGCGGTAGGGCACCCAAGTTTAAACCTTACAAGATCCAGTTCCAAACGGCTAGGACAGAAAGAGAGTGCGGCAACAGTTATGCTCTTTATTTGTTTGTGTGTTGATAAAAACTCAAAAAAGAATAAAATAGTACACACATTTAATTATTCAATATTTAATATTTTTTTTTGTTAAAAAAGTAAAGTTATACCACATATATATTAGGCAGTGTGTGTAAGCTATTTAATTATCATTGCATATTTCGAATATTAAACTCTCTTCAAAGCTAACCTACATTTACTAGATTCTAATATTTTATTCTATTTCTATTTTTTTTAAAAGTTGTAATTTGGGGTTTGAAAGTTAAGAATTTAATTTTAGATATTAAAATCATCATTTCTAAAAAACATTTAGATTGTTTTAATGAGCCAGCTTTATAAATGGGTTGAATGATAGGGTGTGTGTGTACATTGCACAAATAAATCTAGATTTGTACATATTAAAAATGTTAAAGAAAAAAAAAGAAATTCTGTTAGACTATTTTTTTTTCTTACTCAGAGGTTTTGGTTGTAAATATCTTTTGTTTTGATATAAGCTCTGACAGCTTAAAATCTTCACCTCAGATAGATTAAGGGGAAGATGGACTATTAAAGAAGTGCAATTTTTGTCAGCAGAGTGAGAAAGGAAACGGTTGGGATAATTTTACTTGAAAAACAAATTAGGTTTTCCAAAAATCATGTAAGTGCAAGTTTCTTATATTGTTTATTACTGCTGACTCTAACTAAGAAAATAAAGTATAAAAACTTGTCTGGAAAAAATCAAAAAAGAGTTTTTAGAAATATTGAAACTAAGAAACACAAGCGTTTAATTTGGCTAGATATCAATTTAAAAATCATTTTTTTTAATATAAAGTTTTTTTTTGAAGAGTGAAAATATAAGGATGGCAGGCTAGGAAAAATATAGATCGCGTCTGGGGAAATTCCCTGATTCATCATCAAACAGCATATCATATAGGAAAAAAATCTTGTCTGAAATGAAATTAAAAATATTCTACATCTGATGACTGATTGAGAAAAATTCGATATTTTAAGAAAAAGAAACATTCACCTGCATTTAAAAGCTGAAGGAAAATGATTAATTGACTGTTAAGTATTAAATCATCTAGTACAATTATTCCAGTGACTGAATTTAAACCCAGTAAAAGAAATTGCAAATGAAGGAACACCTGATATACTCTAATGGAACAATTATGCTTAACAAGGAGGAGAGGAGGAGTTCCAGTGGCAAATAATATCATCATCACCATTAAATAATTACAAGCCTCAATAAAAAGAAATTGTGATTGCTGCAAAAGTGTGAACATTAAACAAGCTAAGTTTTAACCCTTGGGACTGGTAATATGAACTTTTACTATATATTTTCTTATTATTATATCAAAGACTATTCTAAAATTTTAGAAATGAAGTTTTGTATTTTTTTCTCAGAACTTTTAACACAACCCAAAATCGATTAAAACCATAATTTTCTTTAATAAAAATAGTTATAACCTTGAGTAATAATTTTATGTATATTAAAACTATTATTTTATACTAATCTAAAATTATGAAATGTTGGCTAAAATTTAAAAGATATATTTTTTGTATTATTATTTTGTTTTTAAATAATATTTTGGTTATTATGGGAATAAAAACACATCTACACAGTAATATATTAAATTATTACATGGATATAATTGCGTGTTGATGGATGAATAATAGACATATTTAGCGTTAAAAATATTAGATTATTTTTGTTTTGATTTAAATAATAGCCATCTCCAAGCTTAGTGGGAAGGGGGGAGAAATAGTTTAAAAACTTGTTTCTGGAAATCTTCTTTTTTCAATTCTACTAACATTTTTTTTAACCATTCTACTTTACATGTTAGATTATAAAAGTATGTGTGTAAAAGAGAAAAAAAAAGTGTTTATATTTTCATGTGAATTGAAAACTTAGCAGACTTAGTATCCAATTTTATGTATATATCTTTGATAGGAAAGGGGGTAGAATGCAAAATTAATCTTATGATTGCCAAATAATCAATTATTGTTATTATCATTATTGTTCATATAAATTATTGGTATTATCTTTAAATTGTTTGTATATGTTCATAATAAATTAATAAATGTTAACTTGTTTTATTAAATGAGGCGTATATAGTTCATTGAGAATATTCTTTATTAGTTGTGATCATTCATCATAAATGGTTAATATTAATCAGTTAAGATTTAATTAGACATACTAAGATTAAGCAATAATTATGAATTTCTTTATAAAAATTAAGTTTTATGATTAGGCTGAGTCCTAAAGCTGTGGATGGAACTATTATTATTATCATTATCATTATCATCATCACGTTTGATTAATGAGCTAGATAACTGTTTAAAGGCCATGGATAAATAAGTGATTTCATGGTATTTAGTTGACATTTGTGAATAATTATCATAACCACCATTTCATCATTTATATCATGCAAGGATGAGTGAATTTCCATTCTAAAATAAATAGTATAATCTGAGCTAATAAAACTTATAAAGGTATTGAAACACATTTATTATGTTAAGATCTAGGAAATGATTTCTATCTAATGAATTTTATATACTCCACTTTAGTTTAAGGATGTTTTAGGTTTACCTAAATGTTAGTGCATACAGTGATATGGATCTAAAAGCAAAATCCTCTATTTTTTGGAAATAAAGTACCAAAAAGAAATTCAAACCTGGTACATGTGAAAAGGTTATAAGATATAACTGTGTCTAGGCTCAGATAATCTAGTGGTGCCCTGTTAGACCATATTCACTTGTTATTTACTTAAATATGCACTTGACATCAAACCAAGAGATGAAAGTGAGTAAAATCTACTGTCTGTATACCTGAGAAGATATTTTATTCAGTTACCAGTGTACTCACCCACTTGATGTTATTTCCTGAGTTATAATAGTTTGTTCTTAATAATTTGTTTATAGTTTCTACTTGTTTATTGATGATGCAATGCCTGCCTAACTAGGGTTTGAAATAGGCCAGACACCTTAAATGACTGGTCTCCAGGCATTATTGTTTCTAATTATTGGTATTATGATATCTTTGGAAATCTTAAGTAGAAATTGATGAATTAAGCCTCTGATAATTTTTAGTGATAATTAATATTTACTTGAGTATTGAAAGTAATAAATTTTGATGACTATTTACAACTTATGAGTCCCCTTAATATGATTGATAACTCATCAGTCTGATCATTTGTTAAATAGCTTATACTCAGCAAGTTGCATATTTCAATTCTTTTCTCTTTGATAAGTTTATTTAAGTTACCTTTTTTCATTTATTAAGTTATAAATTATGATCTTTTATATTTTAGACTACTCAGGTATCCTTAATTTCATTTGATCTAAGTTTAATTATGTTACAATCTATTGTAACCTTCTGGATTGGCACCAGAAATATTGAGTGTAATTATGTAGCACTGTATCAAAAACATCTGATGGCATCTTACTAAAAAAAAATGAAACAACCTGAAAATTTTAAATTTTTTTATTAATAACCTAAAACTATGCTTAAAAGCACTTATAGATATTATTTGAAGGTTTTGAGATCTTTAATGTCTTTCTTTAGTGAGTAATTAATAATAGAAATGGGGGTGGCTTGTCACAGAAGTTGTCAGTTTAGTTTAAGTTGATGTCAAAATTGTTTTATTTGTCTGCAGAACAGTATTGATATTTGTTTAGATAATTCTCTGGTTTATTTTCTTATAATATTTTAATCTATAGTATAAATAAAGCAATATGTTTGAATCATCAACATAGAAACTTTCATTTCAGTTAGATCAGGTTAGTACCTGTAGCATAGTAATTGTAAATGTTGATGTATGCTTGTGCCATTTTCAGCTTCATTTTCTATTCATGTACTTCATTAAACCACCAAACATCATGTCTCATATCAAAATATTTAATTTTCACAACCAATAGCTTAAATAACCAGCTTAGTTACATTTTAATTGAATTAATGGATCACTAGACTGGTGAATTATTAAACAAAAATATACTATTAAATATTTTATTTGTTAAAATAATTATCATTAATTTTATTCTGTTACTTTAGTAATACCACATATTTTATTCTTAGTTTAGTTTAATATTTTTTTTATTAACAGACAAAATGATTTTTTTTGGCTTTTTTCCTTTTTCAAAAAAAAAGGTTTCTTGCATAATCTTCAATTAATTAAAATTTCAATGCAATGGTTGGAGCAAGTCTGTGTCTAGAGACCTTTGAACTTTCAAATGATTGGAAGAATAGATGCTTGGGTAATAGTCTGGAATATAAAAAGAAAAATCTTTTTACAAAAAAAGGACTCTCCATCACTTTGCTTTCTGAATAAAAGTTTTATTAGTGCAATTTTGTTTTACAAGCTGATTCTTCCAAGACCCAAGTTTGAAAGTGGAAAACTACTATTAATTTTTTGCCAAATGTAAATGTAAATGACAGTAAAAAGATACATCTTCCTTATTTTAACTGACTATTTTAAATTCTAAGGCCATCGTTTGAGATCCATATGTGTGCTATATTATAAAACTATTTATCTTTAAATTTTAATCTTAAAGAAGTAAATGGAAATGCATGTTTATATTTCAAAATTATTTTACTTAAATCTTAATTATAGTATTAGAGAAGTGTATGAACTCTGTTATTACTTTGGAAAAGTTATGAACACTTTCACTAAATTCCTCAGTGACTCTTTGTTAATAGATCTTGCTAATTATAAAAGAAGAAAGTTCAAATGAAAAGATGTGTGCAAATAATTTATTCTAGTCTGCTTTATCTGATTGTTAAAACATTTACCTAACCATTTGCACCTAGAAAAAATAAGAACCAATGTGTAATTTAATGGATTGTTTATTTATTTATCTCTAAATATTCTGAGGAATAAACATATAGAATAGTATAAAACTGAATATGAATTTCTTTTATTTGTGTTTTCCTCATTTGCAGCTGAATTTTTTTGTTAAAAAAATTGTGTTATCAACAAAATTACGTGAATTCAAGTGGATTTTATGAACTTAACTCAGAATAAATGCTTGAACCTATCTAATGACTTAAGTAATAAATTGTTGTTATATCTATATTGTAATAAATATTAATGGAGAATTCTCAAATGTAATATTGCCAACAGTTTCATAAGTATTGCTAAAAACTTTGAATTTCTGTTAAATTGGATCCAAATTAATATCATTTTCTCCCTGCAGGAAATTTTTATATGCTTGTCCATATGTGTTGCCAATATTTATACTTGTCTCAATCATCATAATTATTTAGTATATGACTAAAATAGGTCATTTACAAACTGTAAATAAACTTTCGTATCCCACCTAGAAGAAAAGAAAGAAAAAGCTTCACTGATTATTATTATTTGTTAGTATTTAATAGCTAGTTAGTTGTAAAAATTTGTCTTATGATTTTATTTTTATTATTATTATTATTTTTTATGTTTCACTTCAAGAACGTCTCACAAGGTATAATATGGAAAAACATTATACCGGGTAATTAATATGATTTTAATATAAATTTTATTGTGTGCTTATGTTTCTATGTGCATGTTAGCAATAGGGACATCCATTCAGTGTTGAAAGGTGAACAGCTTATTTTTGAAAAGAACTCATGATATAAAATTTATTGTAAATCTTCGCGTTTTCAATAAGTTATAAATAAATTATTTCTTAATAATTGTTTTACTCAAAATTTAAAAATTTGTTATTTATCCTAAGCCAAACTTTTATTTCAATTTTGTGGTAATGCAAAATGAACTAAAAATATTATTTTATCTTTGCCTGCTAGAAATTATTTTGGCTTGCTTATTTAATAATGATTAGATATATCCAAGTTAAAAATATTACACTTGTCAGAAATGAGAGATTTATTCATTATTGTCTCTACAAATTTTAGTCAATATCATTATGGTATTTCTTACCAAAGTGATTTGAAATTGTTTGTGTGTCATTATGCTTATATATACATGTCTATTATTTAATCTAGCTATAATAATATTTGAATTGAAAGGTAAAAATGATATAATGCCATCGATTCGGACGATGAGAATGAGCCACTAGAAATTGAAAGATTAGAGATTTATTTAAGTGTGAATTTATTATTTCTTTATTATGCTTAGTTTGAAATGTATTTAGTGGCTATGCAGAATAAAGTTATTTATGTTATATAGTGTATGGAATTGAGATAACTCTTCCTTTAATTTATTTGAGTATTTGACATGGGTGGATTATATAGTATATTGTCTGGGATTTATTGAAGTATTTGTTAGGAGTAGATTGTATCCTCCAGATTTAGTAGTTGTTTTTTTATGAATTATTGTATGAGAAGCCAAGTAGTGTATCTCCTTTATTTTCGTGATGAGACAGTGTCCACACCAGTTCATTTTAAGTCTCAGAAGTTAGACTTGGGAGCTACTGTGTAGTTATTTAAATGATTAGAATTATGAAAGTCTTTTATCCCTCATGTGCCCTATGGAATGTTTTTTATCTTTTATACATATCCATGTGTGAGATAGTTTGCTGATAAAAAAGGAAAATAAAGTAATTTTTTTTCTCACAGAACAGCTGAAGTAGAAGTAGTAATAAAGCTTGTTTGGCCAATGTCATCATTCATATTATGATATTTCTTCCAATTTCATAAGTAAGCCGTTTGGATTTATTAATATTATTTGTTTTATAACATAGCATAATTCAGGCACATGCATAAATTATTGATTTAGAAGATATGGAGAAATCCATCATGGAGAAATCCATCATTAAAGTGTAACTCTTTAATTATTATTTCAGATAATTTTATATTATATATTTAGATTTCATACCATCAACTCTCATAAAGTTCCATCCTCATTTGAATGAGCAAGCAAGAGAAGACAAAGTGTGATTAATTAATAGAATTATTGATTTAACTTATAAAGTATAGTGTGATCTTATTCTTATTTTTATTCTTACTCTTCGATTTAAACCCCCCTCATTTTGTTGATGTGTATTTGAAGTAAAATGCCAAAAACTTTAATTTCATCTTATAATTTAGTGTCAGTATTTAATAGAGTTTTGTTTTTCATGAGCATATCATAAGTGATTAATAGCTTGAGTGTATTGAAAATAAAATACCCAAATAATTTTTTTAATTATCTTAGTGTAGTATCATAATGTTTCTGTGCCGTATGTTTATCAGAATTGACTGATAGCTTAAGCCAATTTTGCAAGTAAAATAAAAAGAAGTTTAGTTTGTGTTATTATTTAGTACTGAAAATATAATGTTTCTTCCATAAGTCTATCAGAATGCTCTGATAACTGGCATATGTTTAAAATAAAATTTAGAAAGTTATCTTTATGTTACTTGCTCTCATGTAGACCATTTAACCATTATTGTTGGAATCATCAAAACATGCATGTGTCAACGATTAAACTGAATGTTTATTTAAATTATGCTTGTAAATAAATGTTTTATTTATTTAAAGTTGTGTTCAGAATTCTTCTTTGACATGCATTCATACTTCGTATTTCCACACATGCACCCGAATTTACATATCTAATATGATATGATTGCACTATTCCATTTAATTTGATGATGAACATGTTCAGATCTGATGATGTTGCTTTCCTTGATCCAGCCACCACATGAAATATTTGACTATTGAATGATTCTCTGAAAGGTTTATCATTTAGTTATTATTTAAATGATGAATTGAAATCAAAATGCACTCTATTTTTTTCATTATCTAACTACCATTATTTTGTTAAGATATTGCTTAGTTTGTGTCATTACTTTTATAATAGTAATCAGAAGTTGTTGAGAAGAATAGATTTAAAGTTAATCCATGCGATAAATTAATTTCCTGAGATATTCACTTATTATTATATTAGACGTTGAGTCAGTTAATTAGTTTAAATTACTGTACAATTAAAAGTTAGGTTGAGTCAGTTAATTAGTTTAAATTACTGTACAATTAAAAGTTAGGTACTGTTTTATTTTATTTTATATTTAACTCTAACTTACCATGCAGTATAGTTAATCAGCATTACATTTTATTTATTAATTTAATTTTCTAACATATAAAAGAGTTGTTCAATGCATGTGGATTTATGGGAGGAGGTGAGGTATAGACTATAGCTTGTCAATTGAAATGGTGGAACTTTACCAATTTTAATTCTTATTTATTTTAAAACTTAATAGATATTTTGTTCCTATTAATCAAAATGTTCCTCCCACATCTAATATACATTTTATACCTTATAAACCTCTATAGCCCCCAAGTGAGCTAAGCTAAGGTAGAACACCATTTAAGAGCCTCATTAATAATTTTAAGGCAAAATCAGACTAATAGTTTTTTTTATGATCAATAGAATTGGCATCCCTGGGTATTTGTTGTTAGGAAAAGTAGGAGAGGTGTTGGGTGAGGGTTACAATATATATATATATATATATATATATATAGTGTGTGTGAGTACACAATATATATATATATATATATATATATAGTGTGTGTGAGTACACAATACTGTCACATAAATATATATGATTATTATATACTTTGTTATTTTTTATATAGTTGTTTTAACACTAGATCTCTTTCCAGCAACTCAACACACTTGTAATTTTGTTATAGTTGTTTTAATAAAATTAAAACAAGTAGAAATAACTATTTTTCATTCATTGATATAAGACCATTGTTTAAACTAATAAAATTCATTAACCAAAATGTTGACATAGTACTAAACTTTAAAGCCAAGTCACAGCTTAGCAACTAATACAAAGGAAATGAAATTAAAAAGTCAATTATTGATTATTATAATGTAATTAATAAATATAGAATAAAAAATTGTAAAAACCAAATGACATATGCAGTACATACTATCGGAAATTGAATCTACTATAAGTATTGAATCAAATTTCTTATTAAAAAATTCTATCTTTTTTCAATGTACTTACAATAATTTTTACTGTGTTTGAATATAAAATATTTATAAAAGATATATCAATAAATTAAATGATTTGCATATTGAGAAAATTTTATTAGACAACAAACTCTAATATTACTCAAATAGAAGAGTAAATTAATCATTCTATTAATATTATTCATATTTTCTAAATGAAATTATATATATTTTTATTAATTAAAAAGCTTATTAAATCATTATTTATTGGAATTCTGAAACAGATAGCCTTTTTCAGAAGACATTTATATATTCAAATCAAGATTAATTTAAGATTATATCTATAAAGAAATGCATTGTGACTAAACTTCACTTGTCATAGGATACATAATGCTATTGTTTGAACTGAAGATAAATGTAATTGTTTATTCCTACTAAAACACCTAAAAGTTATAAAAATTTCAACTATATATTCTAATTGAAACTCCAATCGGTAATGAAATCGTTAGTGGAAGACGTCAACATCATGCAAAAAGAATGCTTAGGAATGATTGGATACCTGGATAGCTTTCCAGTGATCAACTTCCAAGGAATAACGATCTTTATTTTTAATGAACATTACTTCTCAAACATGGAAATAAATACAAGTGTAATATGAACTTTCATTATATCACATCATCTTTGTGAAGCATCAGTTAAAAACATTTAATTGTACTTCCTTTGTTATTAAAATCCTTTGCCTTTGCAATCATTCATTTATGAAATACTAAATGAAGATGAATAGGAGATAAATAAGTCAAATATTTTTTTATATTTAATAAAATTTAGGTCTTCTATGAAAGTGACTTGACAAGGGTTTAAACCGAGATACAAAAGTAAACTTAATATAAAGGTAAGAGTTTATTATTTATCATATTGGATTTATTTATGACATTGACAGAACATTGTTACTAATATAATTAACATGGTAATGTTTGTTTGTTATTAATTGTGTAAATGACTAATATCCTGTATGAAAGATTTTATATTTCTTAATAATGACTTTACATAGGAATGGTCTCATGAAATTGGAATTCTCTCATATGGATTGTATAAAATAATATTTTTTTATTTGTTTATGTATTAAATTATTACTATTGAAGTATATTCAACTTTGGATTAAATTTAGATCAGCTTATTCACGGCATCCTATTTGAAACCCAAAATCTGATCATAATAAGATGTGACCACCTTGATGTTTCCTTAGGGAAATGCCCACATTGTTACAATATATATATATATATATATATATATATATATATGAAATACACAGGCTTATATATACCTATGTCTATATATGTAATAGACAGGGTATGAGCACAGATTTTCACATGACCCACCACTCTCCACACTATCTCATAACACTGATACACCTGATTACATACATACCATAATCCTCATACATCACACCAATAATCATATATATATATGTGAGCTGTATATTAATATAGTCATATATATAACTATATATATATAATTTTTATTGAGTATATATTGAAAATAGTTGGTGAATTCTTTACCTGTATTAATTAAACAAGTGTATTGTTTGAATTAATTGGTGATCTTACGGTAAATTAATTATTAGGTGGATAGTTTCAGAGGTGGAGATTGTATTTGATAGGTTAAATTCAAATTTGAATAACATTTTTCGATAACAAAATTTGATTTATTATGAGTTGAAGTGTAGTGAGTTATAAGGATTATAATAAATAATTATGATTTTTTGGAAGAAAAATATTAAACTCTTAAGAAATAGATTTTTGGTCTCCTGTAGTTCGGTCTTTTTTCTTTTTTACTAAGAAAAAAAAAAAATTTTTTGTATTACTTTAATTTAAAATTTTTGATATTCTAGTGATTTATTGTTTTAACAAAAAAAAAATATATCCAAGAATGTTGGGATTATTAAAATAAATTCTCATCTATTTATCTAATTTAAAGGTGCTAAAAGAAAAAGTTTAAAAATTATTAATAAACTCAAAAAAAATATGTGAATAAAATCTATCTAAGAATAATTAATTGATTTATACCTCTACATATATAGGGATAGATATAATGTATTTTTATTATAATATATTTAATTATTTAGGGTAATAGTTATATATTTTTTATTTATTGTTTATATGTTTACATTAAATATTAATTATGTATATTTAATATGTGAATTATAATATATATATAGTTGATTCATTTGAGCAGTGTGTAAGTTAGCCACATATTGAGGAGATGATAAATAAATGTATTAAAATCAGTTATTGGGAAAAGTAGTTCATAAGAAATTAATGATATTATTAATTTAAAAAGAGAAAAATATAAAATTTGATTACATAAATATTTTTCTGTCTGTCTGTATTTATATATAAATTTAAATGTTCGTTTATTTGAGGCTTTATAACTGAACAAATATTGTACCAATCTTGATAAATCTTGCGTGCCTTTCCTTTTAGAATAGAATTTTAGTAACCTATACATTTTTGCATTATGGTACTTAAGTTGTATTTTTTTTAAAATATAGTTTGCAATATAAAAATGCATGGAAAATTAATATCATAACTGTTTTTGAATAATGTCAAAAAATGCAAAAAAAAACAAAACAATGCAATTAAAAGACTACAAACTTATCAGGTCTTTTATTTGCTAAGGATATCTTCTTGTGCACAGAAAGTAGGAAACATGGAAGTTATGCTGAAGTCATACACAAGAGTGGGTAAATAGATGGGGACTAAATTTAGTGAAGAAAAATCAAAAGTAATAATGATAAATGCTGGGGAAAGAGAAGAGAAAGTATTTTTATTGGGGGATATAAAGTTAAATGTGGAGAATATGTATAATTATTTGGGAATCTTTTTAAGTGATTAGAGAAATTTCTAGAATGAATAGGAGACTAAACTAATGAATGAAGCAAAGCAAAGAAAAGAACTCATGAAGTAATTAACTGTGTTTTCATATAATAAACATGATATAGCTAGAATTGCAAGGAAGTGAGTGGCAGTAGTATGGTTAACTTATGGTAGTAAATGAGTGTTAGATTACTTTTAAAAAAGTATAAAGAGAAATATGAAGATATGCATTAGATGCAGATGCATGGACAGCGAAGAAGGCAAATCATGGAGAAATGGGATAGTCAAGTTTTTATATGAAAGTTGGTAAAAGCAAAATAAAAATTTTGGTGGTTTGGGAATTTATGGGTAATAAGAGAATAGCCAAAATAGTATTTAATTGGGTTATGAGTAAAGGACAGTCAACAACATGGGTGAGAAAAGTGATATAGTGTGCAGAAGATTTGGATAAGGCCTTTATGTCAGTATACTTATAAAAAAAGGGGGAGGTGATTGTGTTAGAAGAATTGTTGAATGTTATCATGGCAGGAATGGGATAGATGAAAAGATGCATTAAAAAGACTAGCAAATTAGATAGATAGAAAACTAATATGGAGAATGAAAAGAGTTTAAATATGTATAGAAGTAAAACAAATATTGGATGAGAGTTAATTTATGATAATAGAAAGGAAAGTAGTTTACTGTTTAAGACTTGAACAGGATTGCTAGCAACAAGGTATTTAACACATAAATGGAAAAATGTCAGTGATTTAGTCTGCAAGTTATGTAAGAAAGACATAAAAATATTAGGCATCTGTTAATTGAATGTAAATGCATACAAGCAGAAAGAGCACAAATAATAAAGTTGTGAGAGAATACATATAAATAAAGTGATTATACAGAAAGTGGGTTCTTCGTTTTTAATCTGGGTTTGGGAAAAGATAAGTAGGATTTAGACATAGAGGCTATATAATTGACAAAGATAATCTTGTGGAAATAGGATGAAGCAGGATAGAAAAGAATATGGGAAAACAGCAAGGAGAATGGAAAGGGAAGATAAAGTAGCAAACAGATTTCTCTGGGAATAATGGTTGAGAGATTCCTGACTTAAAAAAAAGCCACAATCCATCACAACAATCACATTAGTTGGAAACTTTTTTAAATGAAAAGTATAGTTTTTGATAAAGCAAGGTAAAATTTGATTTTGTAAATATATTTTAAATTAATTAAATTGTATTTGTCCTAAGTATTCAATGAAAATTTAGATCAGCTATAATAATGAACTTGATAAACTTCTTTGGTTTTAGTTTAAATATATATTTAACATGTATTAAAGTAAAATTTAAAATGGCATGGGGGTTTTGCAAGAGAAATATTACAGAATTTGATAAACTTTTACTATGAAATTAATAATTTTTAGGGATGACAGTGTACACATATTTAATATTGGAAAAAGTAAATTTTAAAATGCCCCCAGTGTAGCAAAAGGATTACTATTGAATTTGATTTATGATTTTCCTTTAAATATATTCTCATGTAATAAATTAAGTTTTAAATATAGTTAATTAACATGTAAGAAAGTCAATTTAAAAATGGTATATTTGCCTGTTTTTAAAGATATTAATCTCCATTATTAGCTATAATAGTAATATAAATATATTAAGGTATTTATTTGTATAGTGCTATGTTAATAAATTGTATATTAGTGATCATGCTAATGCACATGCACTTTACAGATTTTAAATTATATATAAATGAATACTCTCATTCTCAAACACAAGATAAAATCTTATGAAAAGATAGAATGAATCATCTATCTTTTCATAGAGATTTTATTTTGTATTTGAGAATGAGATTGTGTATAGTTTAAAATCTGTAAAGTGCATGTGCATTATCCTGATTGCTAATTTACAATTATAATATAGATATAATAAATAGATAGACTAAATATAAGAAATAAATACAAATAAGTGTGTAGGCTCCCATTATTTATCTTCTAAAAATGTCAACTCAAAATAAATAATAAAAAAGATAACTTTTCTACAATATTGAAAAAATACTATTTTTTCTCACAAGTTTTATTTACATATTATATATATATATATATATATATATATATATATATATATGTAAATAAAACTTGTATATATATATATATATATATATATATATATATATAATTTAAATACATATAATGTGTAATAATGCTCAAGGATAAATGGGTTTGTAAGTAATCATTAAAAACCAATCAATACTTAGACAATCCCAATATCAATAATAGTCAACTATTTCAAACTATTGGCAAGGCAACCTCCTTTTAACACTAGCCTTTATTGTTTAAAGGAGGTTGCCTTGACAGCAGTTTGAAATAGGTGACTGTTATTGATATTGGTATTGTCCAAATTTTGACTGGTGTTTAAAGTACAATACTTAGCTAGATGTAACCAAATACCAATTTAAGTAATAAATAAATAAAAATAAATGCTAAGCATTAGTCTCATATTATTTATATTTAAAAAAATGTCAAATTGTATAATAATTAAAAAAAAGCTGACTTTTCACCAGTGCTTTATAAATTACTTGAAACAATATTACAAATATTAATTTTAAATACAACAGCAGTGAGCATAATACATTAACATTCTTTTATTAAGTGCTACATAAATTATATTCTTTAAACAATATTAAAAATTATCCAATACAATATTTTATAGAGTCCTTAAAATATATTTCTATTATCCCTTAATATATGCCAATATCTTACAATTTTTTTTGGTAAACAGCTGAAATATATTATTATAAAAAACATGCATTGATTCAAAGATGGCACTTCAGGGAGCTTGGAAAAAATATGTCATGTTTTTAATTGGTCATACACATTAAAATTAATGCCATTGGTAATATTAATATTTGTTAATAAAGTTTAATTAATAATCACACTATACACAAACATAAAAATAAATAAATAGTTAGGTATTTATGTCAATGAATAAAAAATGTAATAACTATCTCATAAATTTGCAATTACAACATCAGGTGAATATGGAAATTAAATCAATCTTATCTCCCTTCCCATATGTTATGATGATAATTATTAGTTAAATTAGAGATGCATGATTTTATTCAATAGAGAGATCTATAAATATATATTCAATATATATATAATTCCAGGAACTATATTCAATAGAGAGATCTATAAATATATATTCAATATATATATAATTCCAGGAACTATATTTTTTGAAAAACTAATTAACATTGATAAGTTAATACTATATACAATTTTTGTAATTAAAAATACCTTATTCTAATCAATAGAATAAAATTTAAAAACAATAAAACTATTTAAAAAACATGCATATTTAAAAATAACTTGTGAGTAGCATGCCAGGAATAAATTCCATGAAATAGTTATTATTTACTAATGATTATTATTTGTAATGAATCAACATTGTTACATGTTTTTGTATTTTGACATGTCTTGGATGTACTATATATCAGAATGTATGAGTAATAATTAATAATACTAATTTGTTTGTCATATGAGGAATATATTTAAAATGAAATGCTAAAAATTGATTATTCAATAATATAAATAATCATAAAAAGTTATTTTTTTTTGTAATATTATTGGTGAATATTTAAATACACATATATTGTCTATACTAAACTTAATGTAATTGTAAGGGTATAACAATAATATTGGCATTGACAAGGGATTTGAGTATTTCATCCTTGGATTTTCAATGACATGGATGACTGAGAAGTTGGAGAGTGGAGAAGACTGAAGCTTGTCCATTGAAGTTTGAAGATTTGCTTTCTTAATATAAACTGAGAAATGATTATATATGTATGTGTGGGAGATGGTGGTTCAGCATAAAATACAAATATTAGAGGTCATTGATCTTTGTCACATATATGTTGTCATGTGTATCAGTTGTATAAGATGGATTGGATAGCTGAGAGGAGTTTGAAAGTCTGAGTTCAAGTCTCTTATGATTAAATATTACTATTCATAACTTTTGTGGTATTATTTCATTTAAATAGTATATAAATACAGAAAGTACTGAAACAGCTATGTATTCTGTTATTTATTCTATTCTACCAGTGTAGGTGAAGCCATAGTTTACAGCTAGTTTTAATATAAAGGAACAATATATATATACAAACTTTCTTAAAGTTCTGTATTTCGTTTTTTAGGAATTTTCTTTTTTATCTTATGCATTCAATAAAGTTAAATAATTTATTTTTTTTTAGACATTTACATTTTAATATTTAATTTAAATCTAAAAATAGCTATCTGTTTTTTTTTTTTTTGTTTAATTTTGAACGTAAAATAAATAGATAAGATATATCTTAAGATTAACAAATAGATTGAATAGATAATTAGCATTAAGTATAAATAAAATAATTCTAAAGATAACTGAAATCTTCAGACTTCATTAGTAAAGATGGTAATTAAAATAATCTTCTTAAATGAAAAAAAATTATATAACTGGTGTTTAATTTTTATAAATAACTTTAATGCAATATAAAAACTGTTTTGTAGAACACAAACATTTTTATGAATTATTATTATTGTTATTATTATTATTATTCCAAATAGATATCCGTTTTTTTAAAAAGCTCTGCTGACGTCACAATTTTATGATTAAAAAATCTTCACAATTAATTTATTTTATAAAATGATTTATTTCATCTTCCACATAAACTGCTGTGAAATAATGTTGAACTAAAATAAAAAAATCCCTTCTTCAGTTGTTAAGTTTCTCTTAAAAATTAAATTGCATTTAAGTATGTTTTCTCCGTTTCAAATAAAATAGCCTACCCAAATTTGCAGTTAGTGTTATTTACTTTTAATTGGATTATTTCAAATATTACTAAATGATGTAATTTCACCTTGCAATGTCTCTTTTAATTCATGACTTATTTTATACATCATAATGCACAGGTATTTCTATTAAATTTTTAATATTTAAATCAGTAACCTTTTAAAAATCTATGGAAGTTTATATTATAACTACGCAAAATATTCATGTATGCATTTAATGTTATAATTTTAATTTAATACATTAATGATTTGTTAAATTAATGTGAAGTATGTATATAAATCAAAAAAGTAAATTATATTTTTAATGCTTGTAACAATAGTAATCATATATGAATCTTTAACATAGGTTTAAAAATATCAAATTTGTCTTTGCCCATGTAGTGTTTATACAAAACATTATTTGTTTAATGCCATCTATATATAATCATTAAAAAACAGTTAAGACAGACAATCTCAAATATCAATAACAATCAACAATTTCCAAACTGTTGTGAACAATTTAAAAATTATTGATTGTTATTGATATTTGGGATTGTCTAAATGTAGACTGATTTTTAATGATTACTTATAACCCCATTTAGACTGAGCATTATATGCCAGTATGGTTTAAAAAACTCTTTGATTTAGTTTTACTTAAGGATTTGTAAATATGCTGTTATTGTTATTAATTGTTTTATTGTTATTTAGTTCATGTTTATTTATTTATTGTGATATGTGCTTTGTTTTACATGGTGAGATTTTAATAGCAATGAATAAATATAAATTCGCAAGTGTGTGTATAAAGAAATAATTATTAATAGTAGCATTTAAATTGCTAATTATGATTATATTGTACTTTTATTTATTTATTTTTTGAAAATTATAAAAGATGTAATAATATTATTATTCTGGTTGTTTATTTATTCATTTGATTTGTAAATTACAACATAAATTTTTCAATGTAATATATATGTATTTTTTTATTGACATTAATTTTTGTTTTGTTATTTTAAAAAATATTTTAAAATCAATAAACAATAGTATTAAAGATTTTTCAATCTGCACATGAATTTATAACAATAGACCAAAAAATCACAATGGAAACATAGAACATAATGGCCATTAGGATTATTAATAATGAAATGGTAAATCTGATTCAGATTTGCTGTTTCACGGTCTGACCCACCTAATTATTTATTTACTAACATTTTCTTTTTTTTTATTATTCTAAAAAAACATTTTTTAAACATTTTAAACTATCCTGAATAAATCCTATAATTTATTTTGGATCATAATTGTACTAATACTTAGTCTATTTTATTATTAAAAGAAAAAAATTCAAATAATTAACTTTGAATTTTTTTTGTATATTTTAGATATACTGTATATGTTTAAAATGCTTTATTTTTAGTTCAAGAATTCAAGATGGCCTATATGAAAAGATTTGTACCTCGATAAGGAGTTTAAAATAAATGTTTAAATTAAAAGCATTGATAAATTACCAAAATCCATTCACTGTGGAATCTCTATTCATTAATTAGTAGAGATTCTACATTGTTATCTAAATTAAAAACTAATATAAAATTAGATTGAAATATATTAATCCTTATCGAGGTACAAACTTTCTAAAATTAGAATAAAACAATTGCCATTGTTTTCTAAAAGATCACCTGAAGCAGTAGGAAGTAATAAAGAGTGGCCCTTTTTAGACAAGAGAGAGACTAGACAGAGAGTGACAGAGAACAGAGAGAGTTGTAGAAAGCACACTATGATGATCGAGGAGTAAAACAGGGTAATTGCTGCCCTTTCCCTCCTGAGACCTGAAATCTTCCATTATGCTGCTGCCAGAACATGCCATCAATTGCCATAAGCCATCAATGTTTGCCTGCAGAACTCATTCCGGAGAGCACCAAGGTAGTCATCCAGATTTGACCAAAGTATTATTAAAATGTAAATATAATTTTGTAAAGCTTTAAAATGTCAAAAGTTAATGTTTATTAAGGATTTATTTTAAACTGTCTCTTTAACCTGTTCTTTTAAATTATTTATAATGTTTTTCCTTTTTGATAAACTCAGGCTCACAATAATTTTCTAATATTTTTAATTGAATATGAATTTATTTGTTTTATATTAATTTTAGCATGAGATTATTTCATGCTGTGATTTTTTTTTTATTTCAACAAGCTTCACTCGCGGGGGGATCAGAGTAATTTGCTAAGAGTGCAAATTATGTTTTATTAGAGGAAGTTTGGGAAAGAATGATTTGATTTTAAAAGTAAAGTGAGTTGATTTATTTCACAAGTGAAGTTATGTCGAATATATATATATATATATTTAAAAATAAACATGCCATAATTTCTTTAAACAGTTTTATTATAGATTTCCCAGAATGGGATTCTATAATTTTATATTTCCATAATTCAAAATAGAATAAAATATGCTATGGATTTTTGACCTAGTAACAGCACTGCTGGATAGGGTCAGTTAATTATCATGCATTTTTTTAAGTTAGGAAAGAGGGAAGGGGGGATTTTTTCGAGAATTAAATTTCCCTTATTTCTATAAGTATGTTTTTTTTTTTGTATGTTAAATATTTATATAAAGTAGTTGTTTATGCAGGTTGTTCTCTATGCAGTATTAAATCATTTTAAGGCTATTTAATTATAATTCATTCCTATTTAATAATTATAAGATCTCGGGTTAATAAAGAATGCTTGGAGTCTCATGAACAGACCTAAAACAGTCATAGATTTTGTGATTTGGAGTTAGCTTCCTTTCTTCGCATACTTTTGTGAAACGGACAGCGTGTTTGAGATAGAGTTGGTTTGTCAGCAGAATTTGTAGAGGTGAATATGAGGACTCTCTGTAATTTCTATCTCCTATCGATACATGGACATGACATGTGGACGTATCGATTTTCCTTTTATTCTTCGTTGGAATAGACATACGAGTGTCCGTAATCTGGCTCGTATTTTCTTACTTATGTTTCTTCTCTCCATTTTGCATTCATATATTTATTAACCCGACATTATTTTGCTTTTATTTTGCCTATCTAATATGTTAGCCATAGGGAGATGATTCTATCGAAAGGATCTTTGACCTGAGTAATCGACTGTTTTGTTCATTTGCATAATTACTTAAAATCGTTTAGTTTTGGCTAATTCACGGTATATTTCATTATAGGTATGATTTTAGTTGTAAGTCCAACTAAAGTAACTTGTTTGCTTTGATAATTAACTGATAGATTTTTTTAATTATAATCACTTACAGTTTTATAAGTTATTTATAAGCTATACCAGCAAGGTCCACTAATGTCATAAAACATTAGTTGTTGAAAATCCAAATTATTAATTTTATAAAGATAAATAAAAATCATTTTTTTTATATATGTTAATGGAGTAAGACGTCAAATTAGTCTTACTACAATCGTCTATGTAATTCATATCTTTTTCAATAGAAATGTTTTTTTTTAAGTCATTCTTATATATGTGCGTTAGGCAGATGTTCAAACCTATCTCTATATTAATAAGCTTGTAATAAATGTGCACGGGGAATTTTGAAGTCCGTGGTCATTTAATTATGAAATAATTTTTGCTATTTAAAAAAAAAAGAGAGAATAAATGTAAACAAAATGAAAGATGTATAAACTTCACAAAATAAATTGTACAAAGTCAATAACGTCAATGCTGACCACTAATAAAAATAAAGTCGTCAGGAACTTATATAATTATGAAGTTAATTTAAAAATTGTATTTTTTTTTTTTTTGAGCTTGAGTTTAAACTAATGTAAAATAAATAATGTGGAATGTCCAATGATTTTAAATATATATATAACTAAAACAAACTTCCAGTGTTCTCGAATCATTTTATTTACTTTTATTTTAAATAAATTTTGATTTTTAAACATACCTATCAACCAATCACCCAAGTTCTCATTTAATTATAATAAAATCGAATCTCATGCTTTAAGACCCAGCTGCCGGCACAGTGAAAATAAAGGAATTCGATCGTATTGTCGAGAAAGGCTATTGATTAGATCTTTAACCTGGGGATATAGGTAAATAGGACAGAATTCACAATGTACCTGATTTATCTATCTTGTACATGGTCAGACTTGAGGTACTTTACCTGTATTCAGGGGTTTGTTGGATCGATGTGTGTTTTTCGACTGGTACAATAAAAAACAGAAGAAGAAAGAAGTCATAGCTTTATTTTTCTGAACTATAAATTATTTTTTGGATGTTAATCTAATAATTACTGGATCAAGATTTAACACAAAAATGGCCAGATAATTACACTTTATTATCTAAGAGGCCAATCTGCCTCTCCTCTGCCTAACTTATTTCACCATTGGAATCTAGTAGAATATGTAGCCTGAAATTAAACATGCATTCATAAATAGATTTTAGAAAATAGCTATTTATATACTTTGTTTTAACTTTAAATTTCTTTAATGATCCAAGTAATAGTTAACTATAATTATTTATATAATTAAATATCAAGGGAATATCCAGAATTAATTGTTTTAACAACAAGAAAAAAAATCTACCAATTCATTAATAATATGTATACATATTTTAAAGTAACTTCAAGCAACTCTGGAATGAATAAAATAAAAAAAAACCTGAAATAGTTGGTTGATTGGAAAATGAAAAGACAGTAAAAGATATTAAATGGTAATTAAAATTTGTCTTATTTTTTTATAGGTTTATTATTATTTTTTATAATATTTAAAATATATCTTTATCAAAATGTATACAATTGTAATATTTGAAAATGGACTTAAACGTTTTTCTTTAAATGTTAAAATCTTAATAATAATGAAAGTCAATTTTTTAATATATATATATATTTGTTTATTTATTTTAAAGACATTTTGTATTTTAAATTGTGTGAATATGTTGTTAAATGCCAAGGGAAAATTAGCAATTGTAATAATAAATAAATATATATTTTTATATAGTATTTGAATCACATTTACATACATATATATTAAATAATAGATGTCATGTATCAATTTAGATTGTAAAGCAATAAATTACATTTAATTTCATAGGAGTTGTATAAATATATAATTTTTTACAGAATCATATTTACAAATTATATCATTATTAATAATTATCTTAATTTTCAATTATTTTAATTGTATTAATATTAGATGTATTTTGTAAGGATTGGATTAATTTATAGTATTAAATATGGAAGTGATATACATTAATATGCCACATTTGTATTTGAAAGTTGTCTTGATCTATATATGGTTTGCTTATACACGTGGGTATCATTTTATGTGGTAGATAGGTTCTTCAGAAAACATGCACAAATGAAATCACAGAAAAATAGACTTAACTTACCTTTAAAAATGAGGGATAAGTTACTGTAATTTTCGAAAATCACATAAAAGCAACGCAACAATGTAAAATTACTTTAAAATTTGCATAAAAAAATAAGAAAATAAAACATGACTAATAAAAAATTTCAAATTTGAAAAAAATTGATGCAAGACAAACTTTTTTTACTTTGTTTATTAACTGCAATATTTAATTTTATTCAAAACAATATATTTTTATGCGTTATTTACATTTTTTTCATACATGTATGGCATTTTAATCATTATCACTATTTGAGACATCAGATTGATGATGGTGTGATGTGATGTGAGGTACTGTAGCTTCTCCTTAAACAAAGTCAAGAGGAAATACAACTAAAACATTTTCCAATCACTGTTGATCCTTACCATTTCACTAAGTGATCTAAAACTTGAAATTTTTGTTTCCAAAGAAATTCATTTTCTTGGGTGTTTTTTCCTCTCCATTAGGGTAAACTAAAAGTTTAAAATAAAAATAAGAACTTAAACTTACAATAATAAAAAGACACTGACTCACCACTGTTGGGCAAAATCTAATTAAAACTAACAAGTAAAAATTACATTTTTATTTTTGTCTTTAATTTTTTAATTTTCAATTCCATTTAAAAATCAAATTTCATTATTTCACATCACATTAATTTCAGATCACGTTACATAATTTTTAAATTGTTAATTGCAATTAAAAATCAGATTTTAATTGTAAAATTTAATTGTGCCCACCACTGTTACTCACCTTTTAAAATAAACTTTTGGATACTTAACGATTAATTGATTATGTACTCTTATTATAAAAAGCAAAAATATAACATGATTTAAAATACAAAAACAACAACAGACATAGTATTTTTCATCTATAACATTTGAACAGATTTACATTATAGTCTTGTAAAATTTATTACTTGTGGACACTAAATGATTAATTGACTATGTACTCTTTTTTAAAAAAGCAACAATAGAACATGATTTAAAATGCAAAAATAACAACATACATAGTATAGGCATCTATAACGTTTGAACAGATATACATTATAATCATGGAAAATTTAATGTGTGTATATAAAATGGGGAAATCCTGATTTTATGTGAATTATTAACTTCTTTATAGCATAAAATCTATTACAGTACTATTATAAAGTGCTGAAAATATTGAAACTATTAGATGAAAGTCAAACTCCGATAAAGTGCTATTACTTTAAATATGGTGTGAGTGCACAAAATTTATAATATTTAAAGTAATAGTGCATTATCGGAGCTTGACTTCTGATCTAATAATTTTTATTGCATTAAAGAAAACTGCATACAAAGATATTAAGAAGAAACATGAATCACATAACTTCAAAACTGCATTAAATAAATCTGCATAAAATGAGACCCAGGTGTACATAAGGGCTCAGATGAGATAATATTTTTTTATATATTGTACTAGGTTTAATAAACCCTAAGTTAATAAACCTGTGGAGTAAATGTTGAACCTTTCAGGCTAGGATAAGACTTATATTAATAAGAAAACTCAGGTAATTGATGCCTTAATTTAATGAGAAGCCCAGGTGGTTGATGTAGCTAATAAACAAGAAGCCCAAGTAATTGATGTTCCTCATAAAAGACATGGTTTAGAATAAAATGAATAAATCCTTATAGCATTGTGTATCATTTTGTTTGTTGATCCAACCTTAAATAAATACGTCTATAAACTAAATTAATAATTTAACAAGATATCTACAATTTATTTATTTATTTGTCTAATGATTTAATTTCAGAACAGCTTTATACAATTCCTATGTAAAATATAAATTGCAAGTTATCTGTATTATCAGTAAATCTTGTATTTGATTTATATTTTAAAAAAAATAGAATATTTGAAAAAACAAAACAGTTTTATGTTTTCCACACATATATTTGTGCTATTATAAAAATATAAAATCACAATCTTGGAATAAAGCTTATGTAATTTGTTTATAAAAAATGACTTTGAGTTTTCATTTGAAATTAATTAATATCTGTCTTTTCTCCTTTAGTACATCAGTTGTTGATTGGTTGACCAATTCACCCATTCAACTAAATGATAATCATTTGTTAGTAGATTAGTTTCACAAGCTATCAATAATGAAAATATTAAATTACATGTAATCTTACTTGTGAATATATATTTTGGATTCAATAAAATTCCCTTTATTCCAATTTATATTTAATATAATCAAATTGTTAGTTAAGTTAACACTGAGAATTAATCAATAACATGCCTTAGTCAATGCTCTGTAGTATTTAAGTTTATTTTGTATAGCTAGCCACAGTAACAGTATAAATAATGATTAGAGTATAAGTCATTTATTATCTGTAATTTTATAAATTAGTAATTTGTTCAAATAAAGTTAGACATCATAACCTGATTTATTGTAATTCATTTTCAATGGCTGGAATTAGTATATTTTATTGTAGTCATTTTAGAGCAATTTCTTTTCTCTTGACACGTATATGTCGTTTCTTCATATGATGCTATTATACATACTATTACAATTGTCTCCCAATGATTTGGGGTGAATTCATCTTTCTTCGTTTAGATTATATACATACCATACAATATATAATGTTCAAATAATCCTCCCAATTTTTGTTTTTTTCAGCAACATCTTCAGTGAATAAATATATAATATAAACTTCAAACAGCATGACACAGCATATATATATATATATATATATATATATATATATATATATATATATATATATATATATATATATATATATATATATATATATATAATTTAAATTAAGTAAAGAGTGCATTACAATGTTCATGAAAGTGATTGGTTACACTTATATCCAATGTCTGCATGTATTATAAATGTTATATGATGTGTAAGATATAATGTTTAGCTTGGCCTAACTCAAATGCATATTAAATGCAATTAAGATATTTTTTTATATCTATAACCCTATATTTAAAATATTAGAGGGATAATTAAATTTTAAATATATATATATATAAACAATTTGCTGTATACAATGAAAAAAAATCATTTCGCTTTGAAATTTCAACTATAGTGACAGCGAAATTGTTTCCTTCAGTATAATTTTCATAATTTTGGAAGTAGAATTTTTTTTTAAAAATATTGAAGAAAAAAGTTGTTTCGTTTATTTTACTGTATATATATATATTGTAACCGTCGGAATTGTTGAATGCTGTATTCCATTTAAATTGAAGAAAGAAGGCCCAAAATGTTGGTGCCAATTTGTAACTGATTGAATTGATGGATGAAGGTGATGGTTAGGATGATCAATCTGATCTGATAAAAAAATTTAAAAATCTAATATAAATTAATCTGGTCTAGCTCAATCGGGTCGCTGTTATATAATAAACCATGACAAAGCACAAATAATCTCTCTTAAAGTTTAATTTACTTAAGTTATATGTGAAATGAAGAAATAATGAGACTATCTGCTCCAGACATCAACAAATCCATCACAATTACAACATAAATTGCAAAGAGCAGGGAAACCAACCACTATTGCCCTAAACAATAATATAGGATTAGGCTAACCACTTGATTGGCAATCTAATCAAAACCAAGTCCAATTAATAACTAACATAGATTCCAATATATATATATATATTGTTAGCCTGTTACTGTTATAGTAATTTAACTCTACTTTATTATTTAAAGATGCTGCCTTTATAACTTAATGGATAAGCCTCTAAGTACATGTAATAGCACTTTACAAAACATTTGTTTACATACAGACATTATTTAAACAACAAAACAAAATAATACTTGAACCCAAATACACACATATCTATTTTAATAAACGCTAAATAGAAAGATAAACACTCATGTCAATAAGCGATATACAATTCTTTCTACTTCAATCTCTAATTAATAATTTTCGGTGGGTATCAACTGGTTTTATTATAATTTTATAAACACTTTGAAAATTTATACACTCACTTAAATGTTTAAACAAATTAATAGACGTCGATGGTTTACTAAGAAGCTACAAAATAATTTATAAATAATTCACAAATATCTTCCAATAAAATGATGCTTAATTAGTGCTTCGTTTAGGTTTTAAAATAGAATACTTCACTGGAGTTTAATATCAACACTCTATTAGCTCATCTCTAACTTTACAATGTCCAACCACATTACATAAAAGATATAACGAGCTTCTATTGGATGTTTATTCACCTGTGAGTATTAATACAACTTGTTTGAAATTTTTAAACAATTGAATAAAAATTGATTGGCAACAATTAAAACATATGATTATATTTGATATTTATATAAATTAAAATAATATTCAATTAAATCGGTCAATGAAGTTTATTCTCTTCATTTTCTAGGAGTTTAAGAAAATATCCAAGACGAATTATTCTGAACCAAACGATAAAGTATAATCTATTTAGATTTTTATGACGGAATCAGACAAACATGAAATGATTGACTTTGTAATATTAACTAAGATAAATGATAATATGTATATATAATATTCGAATGCAAATATAAATATGAAATTCATATAGAAACAAAATAAAATACTAATAAGCAAACATACCTTATCTTATATTCCAATTCGCTTACCAAGCTGAGTTTGAATCCTGTTACTTAAATAGCCACGCCGTCTTACGCAATCCAAATAAAACAAAATAATTAAACTAGTCTTGATATTTAAATTAACTCAATTTATTAGATTATAGAAAAGAAAATTGGCAATATTAATGATAAAATACATCCGAAATGACTTTATATTTTTAGATTGGTTGACTAAATAAAATGATCAAATTGCTATGTGTATCTCTATATATGTGTTGCAATAACGATAACGACAAAAAAAAAATGAATGAGTAAATGACGGGAAAGATTCTTAGATATTTTACTAAAAAAAAAATTTACATATAACCGATACCAAAATGTGAAATAGGAGGGTATCAAAATCTATTTGTTTATCAAAATAATTACGGATAAATGAATATAAAATAATAAATATATTTGAATCTTTCCGATCATTTTCATTTAATAAATTACATTACTTTTAGAGATAATTAAAAAAAAATCATCACATTTTATTACATATAAAAAAAAATTAATACACACACATTTCATAAAAAAAAAAAATCATACCATATATATATAAGTCTGTTCGTTCACTATTTATTGGTCTATCGATTGACTTCAGTTATAGTGTAAAGAGAAGTTTCTCCGTCAGAAATAATAATCGCAAACTTTAATGATACTTCACTAAAAGTTTTCTTTTTTTTTGGTCCGAAGAGGTGAGTGCACTTTGATTATCCCTATTATGATGTGAATTGATCCAGTGGGTCTTGTTTCTTTATTCGTGAGACGATATTTACGCAAATCCATTTTATTTATAAAGCATTTTCCTTTACTTCATAGGTTTCTTTTTTTTTTTTTTTACTTTGCTGCCGCTTTCCCCGGAAATCCTTTTCGCAACTGCCCGCTAAATGATTGAACGGGCAGATAATTCCACTATTTTTCCATGTTTTATGGTTTTACATACAAAAAAAAAATATTGAAAAAATTTAGTTGTTAAGACACAGAAAGTAGATCTATCCTTTACTATTGCAAAATGATAAAGAGTCCTGTTATATTCTGTCACGTCCTTTTTATATGTTCTCTTTCTGACGTTTTTCGTATCTTGACGACTACACAAAATTACTCAAAAAAGACTCAATTCTATCAATTTTCTTATAGTTGTTTTGGCGTGGTTATGGGTAAGTTCGGATAAAAAGATACATGAAGATTAAATCCAAATTCGATTACAATTTTTTTATTATTTTACAAACCAAAATACAAAATTGATATAATAACCTTTTAAATTATTGATAAACATCAATGATTTACACATATCTATATTTTTTTAATAATAATATATATATATTTTTAAATTAATTTATAAACACATATACACAACACAAAAAACATTGAACTGTATATAATAATGTTACTATGGTGACTGCATTCATATATGAAATATATAAAATAATATCGATCCTATTTAGTTAAACTTATATTGTACTGAATTGTCTACTATGTTTTTTATATATATATATACCTGGATCATCAATTTGAACATTCACAACATCTCCTCTCTACAGAAAAAAAAAAAAATAATGACACCTTTTTCCTTCCCTCTCTAAAATCATTAAACATTTTAATTTCTGCACAGATAAACGTCTATCATTTCCATCTGTCTGGATTTTAATATCATTTGAAATGTTAGTAAAAAAAATTTAAAATATCTTATTCTCATAGAAGCAATGTGGAATTCATTCATTCCATTTATGCTTGACTAATTAGTTCACCTATATGTATATTTTTTTTTTTTTTAAATTTCACAATCAAATTATTACATCTTTATATTCCTCTCTGCAACTTTCTGGACAACAATGCTTTAAAATTAGAGTCAAACAAGAAAATCATTTAGTATTTGCTTCATACAAGCCAAATATATTATGGAACAAAATTCATTTATAAGCCAAATATTATTAGTTACTCTCTAATAATCATATATTTTCATTGCATTGTTAAAATATATACATATTCACGGTTTTATTTTCTTAAAACTCAACAATAGCTTTTATTATTATTTTCTTTAGACATATCTGTAGTTCACTTCAGTGACACTACTATGGGCCTAAATTTTAAACATTCAATATTGTCATAAAGTGAGAATGTAACTTTAGTTATTTAATATCTTATATTTATTCAATTCCTGCTTTGGACATTGAAAATATCAACCTTTAAAGTCACTTTTCCTAAAAAATAATCTAAACAAATGAAAATTAACTCATACAGTGAGCTGGAGATTCAAAACAATAGAGATATCCCATTTTTAAATCACTTCTAATACTAAAGTAAACTGATTAAATGTCAATTAAACCTAATTTTAATTTCTGGAGGATCTGACAACTACTTTACAAACTAAGCTGTGCTCTACATTGATGCTAATCAGGGACATTTATGTTTGAATAGCTTTATTTTATACAGGTTAGGGAAACTACTAAACATTTCTCTTTAAAATTATAACTCATATTAAAAGATAAATCATGCCATTAAGGATTTCTTCTTACCTGCCAATGAATAATAATAAGTCTGGGACATCTGTCGACTTCAGACTTCAATATAATTTTATATAGAGTTATGAGCCACAACACACATCTATAGTTCTGTCAATTTCCTCAAAGAAAAGACTTAACCATACAAAGGTTTACAATTTACAAATAGCACAGACATTAAAATCTTACACTCTACATCTCTAATGCATTAAATAACACATTCACCATCATCAGTCAATTCCACAAGGTTTAATTTTAAACAGTACTTGCATACTATACAATGAAAATTTTCAAAAGTACTTTGACTATAAATATTTCTCACTCTATTTTTTTTTTTAGTCTTTCATATGTGTATCTACACTATTACTAATGACTTTTGGTCATAATAATAAATATCATAAGACATATTAATAAAGTTACTTTAGTGAATGTCTTTTTATTTAATTGGGTGGGGCTGCTGGCTTTAAGCTTCGGGCATTGAAGGTACCTTTTTCACCTTCTGGGGTTTCTATGAGAAATGCACTCTCCCCCACTTTTCTTTTTATTTGGAATGGTCCCTCATATATATTCAAAAACTTTTTGAACTTATAATTCTGTGGGTCACTGATTTGGCTCTACTTCAAATAAATATGTTCTTATATAAATTCTTTTATTTTCCAGTCATACACAAATTCATTAATCCATTAGTCAAATCATGGGTCAGGGAGAAAATCATGCCATCTAAATTTGTCAAATCAATATTAGTCTTTTCCTCTCTCCATGTACTTTTCAACTACTCTCAATATTTCTGAACAAAATAACAGAGAAATGTTACTATGAACATTATTATCTACTGTATAGTTATACTTACATTATACTTACTATAAGTTTTCTCAAGCAACAAACTCTTACTCCATTTTTCAAAGGGTTCATCTTCCTTCCCTTTTACTGTACTATCACAAAGTTCTCCTTGAAATAACTGCTTAACATACTTTCTATAATAAATGTTATCTGACTGCATTATTATGGACATATCTTCTTCCATACTTATTTTCCACCTTTCCTTTGCAGTATGATACATACTTTTAAATCTTTGTGTTACTTGTTTGCACTCTATATAATTTCTTAAGTTACCTTTCAAATTTTCAACTCCTTTGGATTTAAATTTATTTATTAACAATGCTTCATCTATCATTTTCTGACTAACCTTAGTCTTTATGTTTTTATTTGGTTGTGACAGCTCGACATTTGAAAGTTTCTTATCTAAATTATTTTGTTCATCAATATACTTTATTTTCATTGAATCATTAGAACAATCTATTTTTACCTTTTCATAACTTTTAATCATCGTTACTTTTTCTAAAGGCACCTGTTCTAATGTTTTGTAATTTACTGTTTTTGCATAGTTACCCTCTACCTTCATATGAGTCTGAATATCTAGAAAGTTATTATTTATGGTTCTACTTATATCTCTACTCTTATCACTAAATTTATTCTTCATATCTTCAAATTTATTATTCATTTCTCTATGCATATCATCCATCATTTTCATTAATTCTTTCAGAATGGGATACAAATCTCCTTCAGGTTTGGATAATGCTTCTGTCTTATTGCTTTCCATTTTTTATTTTTATTTTCTATTTATGTCAAATATAATATCTCTATTTTAAATAAATTGCGAAATACTTTACTTTTATTTATTCTTACATAAAACATATCTATCCGTTCAATCCTGCAGCTGCGAATAAAAATCCCCAAAGAACAACAACAAATATTCTAATATCTTATTTAAACCTATGACACAATATAATCAGCTATATAACTCCACCAATGCATATAAAAATAATACCATGTTTTAGCATCTATATGAGACTCAAACTTGGGTCTTTAATTGGTTATTTCGGCCCCACGTTGGGCGCCATTTTGTAACCGTCGGAATTGTTGAATGCTGTATTCCATTTAAATTGAAGAAAGAAGGCCCAAAATGTTGGTGCCAATTTGTAACTGATTGAATTGATGGATGAAGGTGATGGTTAGGATGATCAATCTGATCTGATAAAAAAATCTAAAAATCTAATATAAATTAATCTGGTCTAGCTCAATCGGGTCGCCGTTATATAATAAACCATCACAAAGCACAAATAATCTCTCTTAAAGTTTAATTTACTTAAGTTATATAATGAAATAAAGAAATTACAGAAAGTGTGTAAAGAATCGCAGAATAGTCTACTAGGTGTCCAAGAAGAGTTAAGCAACATTGAGCAAGTGAAGGCAAGAGAGTTAGACGATTTAAAGGATAGACTAGATAGTCACCAATCATCATTGCAACAGTTAGAAAATTATGCTAAAAACCAAGATGAGGTTTATAATGAAATGAAAGATAATAGCAAGATACTGAAACAAGAAATAAACAGGCATTTGGAGGAACAGGAAATAAATCTCAATCATAGGATATCTATAATGTTGGAAGATAAAATAGTAGGAATAAAGGATACTATGGTAAAGGGTAATGATAGTCTAATGGATAAACCATATCAATATTTGGCCACAGAAAATAAGTTAAATAGAAGTGATCATGATATACCATCAATGTATGGGGATGAAAATAATAAATTAATACATAGTCCAGAAGAAATTAAGAAAGAAAGGATAGATGGAAACATAGCAAGGTTTATCCAACTCAAAGTCTTCAAGGGCGATTATGATGAAAACCCTATAGAGTATCTAAGCGCACTGGAAGAGCTATTCTCATTAAGTAGATTAAGTGAGATGGAAAAATTGTTGGTGGCTAGTAATCATTTGAGTGCATCTGCCAAACATTGGTGGAAGTCCTTGTTTAATAAGCCCGAAACATGTGGGGATTTTAAATATGTATTGTTGAATAGTTTTTGGGGGGAAGACAAACAGGACAACATTAGGCACCAGATTAGCCAAGATAAATATAGTGTTAGTAAGGGTAGCTTGACTCAATTTTTCCAGATGCAGACAGCAAAATTGAAAATGCTGACCGCATATCCGTTGTCGGAAAACCAAATAATTTGTATCATTAGGAGAAACCTGCCATGCCATATTGAGCAAACTCTGATCGCTGCCGATAGGCATACTGTTGAAGAGGTGTCCGATATACTTGGATCACTAGAGGCAAGTGAAGCACTTACAGGAAGTGGTCATAAATACCACAGAAATGATCCTACTTACAATGTTTCTCCCATTAAACATTATAGAAATAGAAGGACCTTAGATAATAGAAATGATAGGTATTATAGAGGCACTAAATATGCCAAGTCTTTAGCACCAGTAAATACAAACAGGATTAATCCCAAAGGTTATGATAGAACAGAAAAGGGTGCATGTGCAGCAGGAAATTATCCTGTCGGCATATCACAGAATACACCTGTGAAAATGCTAGGGGCTAGGCCTAAGACTAGTCCTTTAAATTAAAAATGGCCTCGTTGGAATGTTCCCCACTGCGGGAGCCTCATAGTATAGTGAATTTGGGGAGCCATGATATTTTTAGTTATTTGGAATCAATAAATTTTGAAACAGAAGATGATGATTATGATAGGGATTTGGAAAGTTATATCCTTAATTATTGTCCAGAAATTGTTATAGTTATTCAAGGTATCTCAGTAAGGGCTTTACTTGATTCAGGGAGTCAAATTTTCCTTATCTCTGAGAATTTTTATAATAAACTTGCCGAAATCGATTCTGAAATCCCTATGTTGCCATTGAGACAGACACAGGTTATAATGGCAAATGGTCGAAAGGCAAAATTGTTTACTCAGCAAGTATGGCTGAATGTGAGAATTAATTCAATTACAGTAGAACAAATATTTTTGATTATGTCTGGACTTATTCATGAGGTCATAATAGGATCCGACTTCATGAATCGGTTTGGATGTATTATCGATTATGCAAATCAGGAAATAATTATAAAAGGGGAAAAGCATAGTTTTGAGAGGTCAGTACCCATTAAGAGTGTAAATATACTAACCATCCAAGATAATTCTACAAAGTCAGATTTATATGCAAAGGTCAATGAATCATCTGAGTTAGATGACAACTATAAGCAAAGGTTTTTTCAGATACTATGTAGATATAAGGATGTGTTTTCTAAAAAGCCTGATGTGATAAAGGGATATGTGCATCGGATACGCTTGAGGGACTATAGCCCCTTCCAATGTAAAAGCTATCCTATCCCTCACCAATATAAAGATGAAGTAAGAAAACAAATTGATTAAATGGTTGAGTGGAAAATTATTAAGAAAAGTCACTCAGCCTATAACAGTCCATTAGTGGTCGTTCGTAAAAAGAACGGGTCCATACGTATTTGCTTGGATGCGAGGTTCTTGAATCAGTTAACGGTTCCAGAACATGATGTTCCTCCTACTGTGCAGGAATTGCTCATTAAATTTAAGGACAAAAAGGTCTTTTCCACAGTTGACTTAACAGCTAGTTATTGGCAGGTATATTTGCATGATGAAGATCAGCAATACACTGCATTTAAATATGAGGGCTACTCATATGTGTTTAAAAGAATGTCTTTTGGCTTATAAATAGTGGAGCTGGACTCCTCAGATGTTTAGACAAGGTATTGTCTGATGAAGTAAAGGGCATCATTACTATGTATGTAGATGATGTTGTAATTGCCTCTGAAAACATGTCAGAGCATTTTCATCATCTTAATATGTTTCTGAGAGAGTGTGAAGAGAAACATATTAAAATAAATTTAAAAAAGAGTAGAATAGCTGTTAAGGAGATACAATTTTTAGGACATATTGTAGGATATGAGGGAATAAACCGCATCCAGAGAAAATAAAGTCTATTCAAAATTTTCCCATTCCAGAGAATAGAAAGCAACTACGTTCTTTCCTTGGTGTCTGCAATTTTTATCATAGATTTTATGAAAATTTTGCATATGATGCTGTTCATATATTAAATCTATTAAGGAAAGATGTGAAATGGAAATGGACTGAGAACCACTCTATAGAATTTAAAAAAAATAAAATCAAATTTTCTAAGTACTGTAATCTTATATTACCCTAATTTCCAAGAAATATTTTATGTACAAACTGACAGTAGTGGGTATGGTCTAGGAGTAGTTTTATTACAGCTGGACCATGAAAAGAAGCCCCGTGTCTTATATTTCTTGAGTAGATTGTTGAAAGGTGCAGAATTACATTATACCACCACAGAAAAGGAAGCCTTGGCTGTTGTATGGGCTTTTCAAAAGCTTCGACAGTATCTGCTTGGATCTGAAATAGTTGTTATTACAGATCACAAGAGTTTAGAGTTTATAAATCAAAGCTATCTAAATAGTGAAAGGCTAGTTAAGTGGAGTCTCTTCCTTCAACAATTTAATTATAAGGTTCAGTATTGTAAAGGAAAAGACAATACAGTAGCAGATATTCTAAGTAGGAATTCTGTCAAGATAGACACCTGTCACTTAAATCTTTATCATGCTTTCATCACTGTAATCTCTCTGGTAGTTGATGAATCAGTGGAAAATGATTTAAAGAACTTAAAATTTTTACAATCTGGTGATCCAAAGTTGAGTGCTATTATTCAATATTTGGATGCGGGGATTGAATCAATAGACCAATAAATAGTGAACGAACAGACTTATATATATATATGGTATGATTTTTTTTTTTTTTATGAAATGTGTGTGTATTAATTTTTTTTTATATATAATAAAATGTGATGATTTTTTTTTAATTATCTCTAAAAGTAATGTAATTTATTAAATGAAAATGATCGGAAAGATTCAAATATATTTATTATTTTATATTCATTTATCCGTAATTATTTTGATAAACAAATAGATTTTGATACCCTCCTATTTCACATTTTGGTATCGGTTATATGTAAATTTTTTTTTTAGTAAAATATCTAAGAATCTTTCCCGTCATTTACTCATTCATTTTTTTTTGTCGTTATCGTTATTGCAACACATATATAGAGATACACATAGCAATTTGATCATTTTATTTAGTCAACCAATCTAAAAATATAAAGTCATTTCGGATGTATTTTATCATTAATATTGCCAATTTTCTTTTCTATAATCTAATAAATTGAGTTAATTTAAATATCAAGACTAGTTTAATTATTTTGTTTTATTTGGATTGCGTAAGACGGCGTAGCTATTTAAGTAACAGGATTCAAACTCAGCTTGGTAAGCGAATTGGAATATAAGATAAGGTATGTTTTGCTTATTAGTATTTTATTTTGTTTCTATATGAATTTCATATTTATATTTGCATTCGAATATTATATATACATATTATCATTTATCTTAGTTAATATTACAAAGTCAATCATTTTATGTTTGTCTGATTCCGTCATAAAAATCTAAATAGATTATACTTTATCGTTTGGTTCAGAATAATTCGTCTTGGATATTTTCTTAAACTCCTAGAAAATGAAGAGAATAAACTTCATTGACCGATTTAATTGAATATTATTTTAATTTATATAAATATCAAATATAATCATATGTTTTAATTGTTGCCAATCAATTTTTATTCAATTGTTTAAAAATTTCAAACAAGTTGTATTAATACTCACAGGTGAATAAACATCCAATAGAAGCTCGATATATCTTTTATGTAATGTGGTTGGACATTGTAAAGTTAGAGATGAGCTAATAGAGTGTTGATATTAAACTCCAGTGAAGTATTCTATTTTAAAACCTAAACGAAGCACTAATTAAGCATCATTTTATTGGAAGATATTTGTGAATTATTTATAAATTATTTTGTAGCTTCTTAGTAAATCATCGACGTCTATTAATTTGTTTAAACATTTAAGTGAGTGTATAAATTTTCAAAGTGTTTATAAAATTATAATAAAACCAGTTGATACCCACCGAAAATTATTAATTAGAGATTGAAGTAGAAAGAATTGTATATCGCTTATTGACACGAGTGTTTATCTTTCTATTTAGCGTTTATTAAAATAGATATGTGTATATTTGGGTTCAAGTATTATTTTGTTTTGTTGTTTAAATAATGTCTGTATATAAACAAATGTTTTGTAAAGTGCTATTACAGGTACTTAGAAGCTTATCCATTAAGTTATAAACGCAGCATCTTTAAATAATAAAGTAGAGTTAAATTACTATAACAGTAACAGGCTAATAAAATATATATTGGAATCTGTTTTAGTTATTAATTGGATTTGATTTTGATTAGATTGCCAATCTAGTAGTTAGCCTAATCCTAGTTAGCCTAATCCTATATTATTGTTTAGGGCAATAGTGGTTGGTTTCCCTGCTCTTTGCAATTTATGTTGTAATTGTGACGGATTTGTTGATGTCTGGAGTAGATAGTCTCATTATTTCTTCATTTCACCTATAACTTAAGTAAATTAAACTTTAGGAGAGATTATTTGTGCTTTGTGATGGTTTATTACATAACGGCGACCCAATTGAGCTAGACCAGATTAATTTAAATTAGATTTTTAGATTTTTTTATCAGATCAGATTGATCATCCTAACTATCACCTTCATCCATCAATTCAATCAGTTACAAATTGGCACCAACATTTTGGGCCTTCTTTCTTCGATTTAAATGGAATACAGCATTCAACAATTCCGACGGTTACAATATATATATATATATTCACAGATGGAGCTCTACCAATAGCCCACTCAAACTTGTTTACAAAAAATGCTGAGAGAGAATCAAAAATCCAATATCTCTTTCAAATTGTCTCCAACCTTTAATCCATGGTTTCAAGCTAATTGGCTTTCATCAGTAAAGGGTAGGAGAACTAGAAACTAGATCTAAATCTCAACTCTACTGAACAGCACTTAATCAACCTGTTCCTATAAGTTTGAAAGCACAAATTTTTCAGATACTTTAAATACTTTAATATCTTAAAATCCAGCTAAGCAAACTATATTGCTATATGGGTCTGATATCAGTTCAGATTCACCACATAGTTAAAAGGTTCTGCAATCTATATCATTGCTAAAACCTTCAAAGGTACATTTATGATAAACAAAAACAAGTTAAATTTTTTTAACCTGCCTATAGCTTGCATTTTATGATCACAGATGGAGCTCTACCAATAGCCCACTCAAGCTTGTTTACAAAAAATGCTGAGAGAGAATCAAAAATCTAATATCTCATTTAAATTGCCTCCAACCTTTAAATCATGGTTTCAAGCTAATTCGCTTTTGTCAGTAAAGAGTAGGAGAACTAGAAACTAGATCTAAATCTCAACTCTACTGAACAGCACTTAAGCAAACTGTTTCTATAAGTTTGAAAGCATAAATTTTTCAGATACGTTAATATCTTAAAATCCAGCTAAGCAAACTATATAGCTATATGGGTCTGATATCAGTTCAGATTCACCACATAGTTAAAAGGTTCTGCAATCTATATCATTGCTAAAACCTTCAAAGGTACATTTATGATAAACAAAAACAAGTTAATAATTTTTTAACCTGCCTATAGCTTGCATTTTATGATCACAGATGGAGCTCTACCAATAGCCCACTCAAGCTTGTTTACAAAAAATGCTGAGAGAAAATCGAAAATCAATATCTCTTTCAAATTGTCTCCAACCTTTAAACCATGGTTTAAAGGTTGGAGACAATTTGAAAGAGATATTGGATTTTCGATTCTCTCTCAGCATTTTTTGTTTACCAATAGCCCACTCAAACTTGTTTACAAAAAATGCTTGGTTTAAAGGTTGGAGACAATTTGAAAGAGATATTGGATTTTCGATTCTCTCTCAGCATTTTCTGTAAACAAGCTTGAGTGGGCTATTGGTAGAGCTCCATCTGTGATCATAAAATGCAAGCTATACCATGGTTTAAAGGTTGGAGACAATTTGAAAGAGATATTGGATTTTCGATTCTCTCTCAGCATTTTTTGTAAAGAAGCTTGAGTGAGCTATTGGTAGAGCTCCATCTGTGATCATAAAATGCAAGCTATAGGCAGGTTAAAAAAATTTTAACTTGTTTTTGTTTATCATATATATATATATATATACGTACGTGTGTGTCTAATTTGTTAGCATCAGCATTTTTCAAATAACATTCACTTTAAACAACCATATTATTATTTTGATAATTTTTTAAAATTTTTAAATAAAAAAGATTGCAGAAAAAGTTATTTTTATTTATTATATATATATCTAATTTTTAAAATGTCATTATTTTTCAGCCACCATTTACTTCAAATAACAATCTTTCAAAAAATACACAAATGATTTTAAATAACCTTTTATTAGGTTAGAAAACATTACATTTTTTTAATCCCAAGTATAAATTTTAAATCCTATTAAAGATCAAAGGGAATTATAATTATCCCTTACTACAATTTACATGAATCCATGTAAAAGCTATTTTAATTAAATATAAGTTCATTTAATAATTGAAAAAGAGAATATAATGTATAGATTATTAATATTCTTATCTGGTATTTATTGGTATAAGTATGTTATACAGGTAAAAAAAAATGAAAGTAAAATTTATTTATCAATAGCAGATTATACAATTTTCTAGTTAATTTATTTTAAAACATATTTTATGAAATGGTAGATAAAATATTGTTGGATTGCCTTTCTATTTTTAACACATTACATAAAACTGAGACAAGATTATACTAGTTAATTGTAGATATTAGAAGAAGCTAGAGCAGAGATAGAAAACAAACATTTTTTTAAAGATTAAAATAAAGATTTATATTAGGTTACACGCTATATTAAATTATAAAAGATAATGATTTAAATCTGGTGATAACCTTTGTCTTTCCTAGAATTGGTCATTATAGCTGCATTCATAACATAAAATAATATGAAAAATTTTAAGCTAATTACAATATCAGTTGAAAACTACAATTGTATAAATAGTAGCAATATTAATGAAATTAATGATTTTTAAAGTTTTGATAATAAACAAATAAAAAGTATATAATTAGACCCTTGCAATTGTATTGAGAATGAGACTAAACTGCAAATAGCTACACATATATTGGCATGAATCTGATTTCTATTTTTGACTTTTCAAAATTTATTTAAAAAAATATTTTCTAATGCCAGGTTTAATATGAAATAACACCTTACAAACCAAAAGATGCAGGATTGAAAATTGTTGATTTTAAGTAGACATAAAGAAATCATTGTGAATAATACCTATTATATTCTTAAAAAGGATAATAAATAACTAGTTAGTGAATATATTAAAACTTAATCATTACATGAAAAAGAATAATGAAATAGAAAGTGTTCCATTTTTCGGCTTTATGATTACAAAAGTAATAAACAACATTTGAATTTACAGTTGAACTAATGAAATGACATTCTTTTATTCAATTAAATAACTCTACTTAAGCGTACAATCTTATATCTCTCTAAACTACTTTTATGCAATAATTGATGATGTAAAAATACATATATGCATATTTTATTTATAAATTAAGTTTATGAAATTCATATGAATATTATTAGAAGGGCCAAGCATAAACATATTAGAAGTCATTTATACATTTTTTTTAAATAATCACACCCATGTGTTTAAAATAACATATAGGAGGTTGCAAATAAAAATAGAATTAACTGGCATAGCATGACTAATAGGTTTTTATATGTTTTTTAATAATAGTGTAGTGTAGGGTATTTGTCTTTTATTGTATCTTTATGTATATGAATTTAAAAAGAATGGGGAAATATGGGGTTGTTTAATATATCTATACAGATATCACACGTGGGGGGGGGTTAATAACTCTATGTGTGTGTATGTTTAAAATTAAAAACTCAGATATATTAAACTTTAACTGAGGTTTAAAGTTTATATCAGTGCTAGAGATAATCTCTAGTTTAGTAAATGATTAATAATAATCATTATTGTATTTATATGAGGTGAATGGTGTCAAAGTTGTGAGTGGAGTGAGTTTGACAGTTGTAAATAAAAATGTAACAATTTAGTGTAATTATTGTGATTATATATATCATCATCATTATCAACCATTATCAATCCACTGCAGTATGAAGGTCTCTCCAAGTTAAATCCATCTTCTCTGATCTTTAGCTTCTCTTCTCCACAACACCCCTGCACATTTTTTTATTTCATCCATCCATCTCACATGTGGTATCTTTCTGGGTCTTTTACAATCTCTTGGAATCCAGTTTAAAATTTCAATTGTCCATCTATTATCATCTCTTCTAGCAATATGTCCAGCCCAACTCCATTTCAGTTTTTTAATTTTTTCAGTGAAGTCAGTAATACCTGTTTGTTATCTTACCCATACATTGCATTTTCGATCTCTTCTTGTTACTCCCAACATACATCTCTCCATACTCCTTTGAGTGGTCTGAAGTCTCTGTATTGCTCTTCTATTAAGTGTCCAAGTCTCAGATCCATAAGTAAGAACTGGTAAAACACATTTGTTAAAAACTATCCTATTCAAACACATAGGTATATTTCCTTTTAGTATCAAGTTATTTCTACCAAAAGCACTCCAACCAAGTTTAATTCTATGATTAATTTCCTCCATTATGTTTCCATCTGTATTAATAATCTGACCAAGGTATTTGTAACTGTTAACTTCTTCTAATTCTTTATAATCAATCTTTATTTTCATATTTTGAGCAAATCGATTAAACATTACTTTAGTCTTTTTAACATTTATCTTTAGTCCTACTTTTCTACTTTCATCTGCTAACTCCTGCAACATTTCCTGCAGCTCTGAAGCATTATTTGCAAAAACAACTACATCATCTGCAAAATCTAAATGACTTAAATATTCTCCATTTACTTTCACTCCTTTAGTTTCTCATTTTAATCTACAAAATACTTCTTGCAGTACTGCTGTAAAGAGTTTTGGAGATATGGAGTCACCTTGTCTTACACCTTTCTCAATGTTGATTTTTCCAGTATCATTTTGTAATCTAATTGTTGCTGTTGCATTTTTATAAATATTCTTTAAAATATGACAATATCCTGGATCTATACCTTGATGATCCAATGCTTTAATCACTGAAGAAATGTGTATAGAATCGAATGCCTTTTCATAATCTACAAATCCAAAACATAATGACAACTCATATCCGTTTGTCCTTTTTATCACTTCTCTCAATACCTGGATATGATCTATTGTACTAAAACCACTTTTAAATCCAGCTTGTTCTCTTGGTTGGTGGAAATCCAAAGTTCTCTGTAGACGAGTTGTAATTATCTTGGTAAAAATTTTATATAAAACTGATAAAAGGCTGATAGGTCTGTAATTTCTAATATCTTCTTTATCACCTTTTTTAAATATTAATATTATTACTGCATTCTTCCAATCTTCCGGTACATCTTTATCATTTAGACATTTGTTATATAACTTTGCTAAAATTGTTTCTATTTCTTCACCTACTTCTTTTGATATATAAATTATAATTCCATCATTTTCTGGAGCCTTTCCTTTCTTCATACATTTAATTGCATGTCTCACTTCTTAATCTAAAATTCTGGGCAATTCGGAAGATGTAATAGATATAGGAGGTATTTGTTCTTTATTACTATATAATTCTTGATAAAAATCTTCTACCAATTTCATGATGTCATCTCTCTTTTTAGTAATAATTCCATCTTTTTTTCTTATTGCAGATATAAATTTCCTACCAATACCAAAATGTTGTTTAACATTTTTGAGACTTTTATTTTCTTCTACAGCTTTTCTTGATATTTCACAGTTATACTTTCTTATATCATTTTCAACTCTTTTCTGTACCATTTTACAAAATTCGAGATATTCAATTCTTTTTAATACATCATTTTTGTATATTTTCATATTCCTTCTTTTCTTCATAAATTCTCTAGTCTCAGTAAAAAATTTATTAGTCAATTGCTGCTTTTTTCTACCAGCTATGTTTGTTGCAGTTTTTAAAAGTGTATCAGTTATTTTCATATTAATTTCATTCAAATCTGAATCATGTTCAAAATCTCCTAAAACTTGAAACCTATTTGTAAGTTCTAATTTAAATTCATTAGAATGTTTCTGAAGATTAGGAATATCAACTGTAAAAATTTTTTTCTTAATAATTTTTGTCTCTCTAGTTTTACATTAACATGTAACTTACACCTTACTAATCGATGATCACTTCCTGTGTTAAATTTATTAAGAACATTACAATCTTAAAATATGTATTTTCTGTTAGTCAAAATATAATCCAATTCTGCTGTACCTTCATTTGGATGCTTCCATGTTCATTTCCTTTTAATATTTTTCTCAAAAAATGAATTCATAGTATAAAGTTTTTCTTTTTCTGCAAACTCCACAAGTCTATGTCCTCTCTCATTTCTATTACCATAACCAAAATTACCTACGACAATTTCATCTTTCATTTGTCTACCAATTCTAGCATTAAAGTCTCCCATAACAATTTTAAAATGTTGTTTACTCTGATCAAAAGTCTTTTGTACATCCATATAAAAATCTTCTACTACTTCATCACTATGAGAACTTGTTGGGGCATAAACCTGAATTATCTGCATTTGGTATCTGCTATTAAGTTGTATAACTAATCTTGCCACTCTGTCCAATACACCATCAATCTCCACAATATTGTTCTTCCACTTTTTATTTATAATGAATCCTATTCCACTTGTATTTCCAATATGTGTGCCTTTATAATAGAGTATATGTCCACTTTTTAAATTAATTGTTTCTTCTCCTTTTCTTCTAACTTCACAAAGTCCAATAATGTCCCATTTAATATAAGACAGTTTTTCTTCTAATTCTTGCAATCTTCCTTCACTTGAAAGTGATCTGCAGTTGTAAGTACCTAAATAAAAAGTCGTCATCAAATGGCAGCCTGGGTACACAATCAGGGAATTCTTATATATATATATATATATATATATATATTATAACACCCACCGACATATCTATATTCCTCCATTATGGGCTCTCACCCGAAGCTTCGACGAGAGGTATTTATGAGCATGGTTTGAACCCATCTCACGTGCCAATCTTACCAGTAGGTAGGAATTACCTCCTCGAAAACATATATATAGGTTCTGATATCTATCTGATGTGGTGATGCACCGAACTAGCTCAATCTCAAGGTTGGGGACATCTGTCTATCTAGAGAACAAGGCTATAAATTAACCAACACTGTCCTACGCATATATTTATTTTGCGATAGCTTAAAGCTCAAAATCCTTAATCTAACCCGGGTCTGATGGGGATTTATTCTACTTGATCATAAACCCTCCCAATAAATCTCTTCGAACCTACATATATGATTGCCATGCAAACACTCAGGCCATCTATTATCATACACACATATATATCACGCTCATTCATCCACACACCAAATAATGCAAATACATATATATATATATATGTGAGCGGTATGATTAATATAGTCATATATCTAAATTTAAATATAAAATTTTAATATAGCAATTAACTAAGGTAACACGAATTCTTTATTGAGATACATATACTGAAAATAGTTGGTGACGTGTCACTTTACCTGGACTCAATCGATTAAACAAGTCTGTATTGACGTCTGGCCACGAACTTGATCTGGTGGATCTCATGGATGGCAAACAGTTCCAATGGTCATTAGGTCCGGCGACAGGTTTCAGAGGTGGAGTAGTTGGTATACTCTCTCGCAAAGGTCTAAATCTCGAACGATTTTGATCAACATTTTCTTTATGGAACAAAATCTCTTGATTTATTATGACAGTTCGCAAGTCCGGTCAGGTGAATTCATGACGAGTATCCCCGGAGTCGAGTAACGACTAGCGCACAATCCAATTACCCCGACATTTTCTGACAAAAAAAATATTAAAACTTCTTAAGAAATCTTTGCGTCCTCCTCGTTAGGATTCAAGCCGCTTCTCCCCTTTTTTCTTTTTTCTCCCACTCGAGCACAAGACAAAAACAAAAAAAAAAGTTCTTTTGCATTCACCTTTAACTCTTCAAAATCTTTCTGCATATTCCTACGCCGCTGACCAGTCCTTCCATTGTTCTTCAACACAAAAAAAGACTATATCCACAGACCAGTTTTCCGCCTTCCCGGCGCCAGTTATTACCAAACTGCCTACAGCAATTCACTCATCCTATTTAAGTCTTCACATGTTCACAAGGTGGCTCAACAAAAGAAAACACGTGTTACCAAAATTATTAATAAACCCAAAAAAAAAACTATGTGAATAAAATCTATTTAAGAATAATTAATTGCACTTTATACCGCTCTACATATATAAGTGATTGCAACCCCTCCGATACTAACTACGTCTTTTATACTCACACATACGCTATATCTACATTACTTGTAACCGGGTTCGAATGACCGTCTACATATATTCTTTTATTTATTTGTTTATACATGGTCCCTACATTAACACTATCAATTATGTCATATTTACATATGCATGTATTCGAACCCGTTTGTTACAATATATATATATTATGGCAGAAATACATGCTCAGAAGAGATTTGATGATTTTTCATCAAACATTACTGATGGAAAGATCATAAAATTCTCATGGATATAGTAAATTAAATTAATGTTGTTCAATATTATTATGTAATCATGTGTGTTTAATTATATACATATATATATGTTCAAAAGTGTCAGTTGTTACAATGTTATCCAAAAGCTGAGTTGTTGTAGCCATTATATGTGATTATATAGACTTTCTGCAAAGTAGATTAACAAATTAATATTTTCTATTTAAACATTAAAATGTTTGTCAATAGAATGATGAAGAGATTAATAAAAGTTGAAAAAAATGTCTGATGCAATAACCAACGGATTTATAGGTTCTTTTTATTTTAAAAAAGGTTAAATCAAATTTTAAAAATGTCACATTGTTCAAAAGTTCATAAGAAGTTTGATTACCAGAAATGATATAGCTGGTCATACTTCATGAACTTTGAGTCCAGCAAAAATGACAGGGACGGCCACAAAATATCGACCTTGAGTCCGGAGTCTACCAATCTCCACTATACTAAAACCATGCAGAGCATATAGAAAGCAATGAGACAGGAGTTGTCAGTCGAGATTATGTTGAGAGATAAATATCTATTTTTAGTTTAATATTTGTTTTATTTTTAATAATTATATGTAACTGACTGTTGCTCGTACGCACACACATATGTATAAAATAGAAATTATTATAGAAATTTTAGATAAACTCTTGTTTACCTTGAATTGCTTACCAAAACAAAAAAAAAAACATGGGATTTTAAACATTTTTCAAGTAATAATAACATGTTATGACATTTTTTTTTTTTTTTGTAAATATATAAAAATATATTTTGACAGTTCAGTGTTGCTGAAAATATCTAATAGCAAGTTATTGTTTTTTTAAAAAAAACAAAATACAAATAAAACACATAGACTTATGACATTTTAATAACACAGAAAATTCAAAAGTAAAAATAATCTTTTAATGTACGTAACATTGATGGCCATTACCTAAAAAAAAAAAAAAGAAAATATTTTTACTACTTCCATCAGATGCATATTTATTTGCTAACAGTATTTTTTTTAATCTGACCATGAATTATTTTAAATTTTCTTGCTCACACCAAGATTGAATATCAAGAGATTAAATAAAAAGACAGTCCTTTTAAAAATTTTATCAAAAAGATAAATTGAATTAATGCACAACAAATATTTTAGATCACTTTAAAACTTTTTTTCTCATTTTGATAAGGCATATAAAATAATTGATTTATTCTTTTTAATTCTTTTTTTTTACTTACATATTGGACCTGCTGACCAAATTGCCATGGGGCAGAATGCTGTACCTTTCTCCAATGGTGTGTGTTTTTGTGACAGCAGAATACCACAGTTGTAACTTTTTAATGTAGCATATTAAAAAAAGTCACAACTTTTAAAAACATTACGACATTGTGCCATTGCAAACAGCACCTCCACCCACTAGATGAAATTACATCATCTGCTATTGTAAACACGGACAGCAACTCTAATATGTAAGTACCTTATTTTCATATTTTTTTTTCTTTTTTTTATTTAAGAGAAAAAATTAAAATAACAGTTTTTAAAACAGTGTACACAATTAAGAATCTATTTCTACATCCCTCTCTTAAATATGGTACAATATGAATGTTTTGAGAGTAGGAAATCATAACATTTCAGTTAGAAGCATTAAACGCTGACTTATTAATCTATTATGAATATTGTAAATGGAATCATAAAACAAAAATGTATCTTTATTGAAGCAGATGATCTGATGCTCAGATCCTGCTTCACAGCCCACATCCAATCTCCTACCACGTAACTGTATTCAAACCCACCTTTACACACATATAAACATAGCTAATAATAATATATATTTCTTTTGGTTAGTATTATAACATAAATCACATTAGCACATATGTATTTTAATTTAAAAATATTTTATTTAATAATAATATTCTCATATGTATGCGGTCATAAATAATAAATATCTATATATTTCAGTGTAGGAGATTGCAAATAAATAGTTATAATATATATATATATATATATATATACACTATTATATATATATATATATATATATATATATATATATATATATAAGGTATTATATATGAAATTTATTATTTTTTCATATATAATTTTGTAGCCAGAAATGATGCAATTTTGTTAAGAAGTCTCTCGAAAAACCATAACCTGGAAGACCCCTTAGATTAAAGTAAAAGATTACAAATTGGTAATAATAAAATAAACCCATTAGTGGAAATTGTCCATGCTAGCTTGCTTTAAAATCGTAAGATATATTTTAAAACAATCGTTCGAGAAACTGATAACAAACTTGCATTGTTTCAAACATCTTACTAGATAAGAGTATCCGGTCAAACTATTCCAGATGAAACTTAAGTACTTAAACCGCCTCAGGTCCAGCAGTAATTGCTAAGTTACAACTTCAAAATAAAAGTATATATACTGCTGGACTTGAATCCACAAGGGAGGAGACCATTAAATAACTATGTTGCTATACATATTCCATGCCAGTTTTGATTCTCACTCAATGTGTCATGAGTAGAAGAAATTTCACCTTTTCCCTCCATTCTAATATGCTGTTCCCATGAACAAAGCTCTGCATCCTGTACCAATGAACTTTATGTAGTTTTCCAGTGAAAATGAAATGCTAATTTTCAAATAGTAATGCTACCCTAGATCTAGCGAAACAATACCAATGGACTGACTCCTAGTGAAATCGCTCTTCTAAATAAGCAAGGTAAAAGAACTTTGACCGCTTATAATTATTAAATCCTGCTTTCTCTGTAATATTTATATTTTAATCACCTATTTTAAATGTCTTTAAAATATGTATTCATATAACTCTATATAACTAATCTATATTAAGCCTCCTATATAATGTTTTCCTTTTCTTTTATTTCCAAGCGGCAAATAATTTTCATTAAGATTTATGTATTTATATTTTAAAATAAATGCCAATAATATTCTAAAATCGCAAGCACATAATTCATTTTTGTTCCCCCACCCATCATTTACCAGGTAAATAATTTATAATTTGATCAAAACAAGTCTTATTCGACTTGCCCAGGTGCTCACAATTTTAGAGAAATAAACTAATTATATTTTTATGTTTACTGTAAAAAAACAGATTGACATCTGTTTTTCACATTTTCCTTCCTAAATAATGTGCTATCATTTATTCTTAAATTATATTATATATGTAAAACCCATATTAGCTATTACCACCACCCACTTATTTTGTAATAATTTATATATTTTCACAAGGGCATTGATTAACCAAAATTGAGATTTATTAAATGTATGGGAAGTAATGAATAATATTAAGTAACATAATGTAAAGGGGGAGGGGGATTTTAAGATCTTAGTTTTATATTTGCTTAATGAAGCCATATGATTACGCCAAATATTTCATAATTTATGGGCAATAAATATGTCTCGATAATCTTTAATCTTTAGAGTTATTTATATATCATATTATTAAGCATTACATGCATAAAGGCTACTTCGTTTATATATATGTTCGTGCTTCTTTCTCACATGGAGGCATTCGCTCAGTCAAGCCCCATCATCATTCTCAATGTCCTTAAACCAGGCTGTAAAACCACCCTTAGGACATCCTTGGTCTTATGTGCATGCCTTATATGAGGATCGCTCTGGAAAATCCAGCCTGATAATGACATAGCCGACCGTCATTTGTCTCAATATCCAACCCTGCCTACGTTGCAGAGGAAATTGGTCAACTTCATTCTTAAAGTTCATGAAGCACACTCCAGGATCCATAACTGGACAAACCCAATCAGCCACCATGCATGCACTGCCTTTCAGTGTCTTATTAGTCGCCCAGAAATAGTCATAAGCCGTAATGAGATGATTTCTTTAAACAGACATATTTCCATTAGTTTAATATACGTATTAATGCAATAGATTTAGTATAATTTATATAATTATTCATTATCCACCCTGTGCATCAATCGTCTATAACTCCAATCAATAATAATATTGAATGTAACCAAATATAATATCTTCTTGTAAACTTATTATCGTTTTAAATTAAGTAAATGCTCTTTTCATCCCTGGGGGTGTAATAGTATTCTAGTAATGTATTCCAATAGTGCTAATTTATTAAATCACACATATATATTATTGGCATAGCTGCAAATCTTATGTTATCGTTAAATATGAATCAAACACATATATATAATACTTATGAGGCTCATGTCAGGTAAATAACTTGACATAATTTTGTTATTAATAAATCTTAAATATATATAAATCAAACTCAAACCATTGCTTTCTTTTAGTTAAGTTAATATAATTATAAATTTTATTAAACGCTCACTAAGGTTTACAGCCTTGTTAAAACTATTAAGTTATTACTTAAGCTCAAATATGACTAGATGATCTCCGCTCAATACATAATTAATATGATAGGTCACAAGCTTTCATTGCTCATAAAATATAGCTAGTTATTAAGTTATTCCATCATATAAGTTTAGCCTAGAGTTTTTTGTGTCTCCATTGGCTGATGCCGGCAGTGAGAAGTAAATTAAGTCGATGTCATCGGGATTGTTGTTTATAATGTTATAGATCTGGGAAATAGGCAAATAGGGCAGAGTTCATGAGTGTTCCTGACCTGTGTATCTTGCACACAATTGGATTCAAGGTACTTTTGCCTAAATGCTAGATCTTGTTACGTGAACATACAAATCTGACCGGCACACTATGTATATACCTATACACAAGTAAGGGTTCAAATTAAAAAAAAAAACTATTTCTCTCTCGTGGCAAACTCATATTTATATTATATATTAATTTGGGATTATTATTCTCTAATTCTATTAATAACTAAAACCTACTTAATTACACATAAATTAAATATTAATTGGATTTTTATGCTTACTATAAAAATATTCCAACACAACTAGTGACCATTGTTTAATGACTTGATCCCAGACCATACTAGTAATAACAGCATAAGAATATTTTATAATAGATACTTTTTTAAGAATTATAGGTGCATCCTTAGCATTTTTTAAGATTTGATGAATCTACATATTCTTAAATATTCCAGTAGTTTTAAAGCTAATGTATCACCATTCATGATTTATGACTTTTCAAGACATTCCACCAAAATAGAAAGTTCTTCCAATTATAAGACTAGCAAGAGCTTTTTTTAGGTACTTGAGTATTAATCCTGCAATATGCTATTAGACCTGCTGGCCTTTTCACATTCATATCAATCTGCTGATAACTTTGTAAATCTTGTGATCTGACCAAAATACCATGTAAACAGATCTTGTACACAATATTTTGGGTCACATTTTTTGTGCAAAACATAACTTGTGCATGCATGATCTTGTACATGATATTTTCACAAAGATTTACAAAGTTATCAGCAAGTTGACATGAATACAAAAAGTTACAGCAAGTCTAATAGCATATTGCAGGACTAAAATTAACACACACAAAAATTGTAAACACATGTATGATTTGAAGCAGTTTAAACAACATTTTAAACCATAAATTTTATATCTTAAAAGACTACACTCTGGTGAAAATATATTGAATCAACTTCCAATGTTGACTTTACATAAATCACTAAATTATAATTGTGTTTAAATAATATTGATTTATAAAAACAGATCAAGTATTCACATATGCTACTTTTCACTGAAATAAATAAAAGGAATTGATCGTGTTCAAACAACCAAATTAAAGAAAATAAAGGTCTAATTAAAAATAACATTGCAAACCATAAAAACTTTATTTTCTTTGCCCCTGGTGAAAATAGATTGAATCAACTCTCCAAAGTACATTACTTTACAATAAAACAATCCCTAAATTATAATTTCTTGTAAATAATACTTATAAACACAAGTAAAATATACATGTACACTACTTAAACTGTAATAAATAACAAGAATTAATTACATTTAAAAAAACGCAATTCAAATTTCATGTTACACAGAAAATGTATACACCAAGTGGAAATTTTCCCACCAAAATGCTTGCAAAATATCTAGATTTTTTTCCAGAAAAATACTAAGAAACAAAATTTTTTGTAAAAAAAAAAAGAAAACAATAATTCAGAACGATAAAGAAATATAAATTATAAGAGTTTTATTAGCATTTTTTATATGGGTGAAAAATTGGAGAAAAATATTCATCAACCTATATTTTTAATGTAAATTCACAAAACAAAACAAAGAATTCTCAACAAGTAAGAAATTCTAACAATTTCATTACTGCTTTTCATGTAGGCAAAAAAAAAAATTAGATAAATATTAATTAACCTTTTTTTGTAAATACACACAACAAAACAAAAAAAGTAAACAAAACAAATCAAATAATTGAGAACAATAAAGAAATATAAATTATAAGACTTTTTATTAATTACCGCTTTTCATACAGGTGGAAGAAAATGTAGAAAAATATTTATCAATCTATACTTTTTGGTAAATACACCAAACAGAACAATAAAACAATGAAGGCATTTAATTTGGTAGTGGGAAGCTTCCAAATTGTCATCATTTTGGACTATTTCCCAGCACAAAACACACACACGTTACTTATAAAATTATGAAAACAAAATTAAAATACGAAAACTACTTACACTCACTAAACTTAAATCAAATGAACTGAATGCAAAAAAGAGTAATAATCAAAGTATGTTTAAAAAAAAAAAAAACAGATGTTTTCCAAGAATGTTTTGAAACAGACAATATTTTTGCAATTGACAACTATAAATAAAGCAAACTAGTCCACTAGAGGGAGCCAAGAACTAAAGATTACTCTGTTTCTGGCTCCCAAGTTTGGGTCCTATTACCCTAGAATAGGATTGGTTTAAAAGTATATCAAGTGAAAAGATGAGTACATGTTTTATTGTTTTATCACCTTTAAAAAAAAGTTTAAATTGGTTTTCATCCAAGAATAACTGATTTTTTCTAACATTCCATTTTATGCAAATGGTTGCTGTTGTAAAAGACAAAAGCTTAAATAATTAATTCCAAAAAAGCTATGGTGTAACATAAGATTTTGAAAAAGATTTGAAATAAAACAAATTGATCAAAAAATGAAAGAACCCACTAGAAATCCTATTTTTTCAGTAACAGAACAAGTTGAGAAATGATTTGGAAGTTAAACTCCATTGAAAACGTTTAAGAAAAAAAAAGAAATGTTTTGCAAAGATAGATTAAAGAATTTCACTGTAACATCTAGTTTTGTAATAAATGCTTTGTGGACCTAACCTGGTTACTAATTGATCTTAAGCAAATATCACCCAACTACAATAAAGATTACAGTTTAATAAAGGGTTGCCTGGATAATTATAAATGACAATTTGCCACTAAAATTATATGAAATAGAACATTAAGACCATATATTGGGGAAAATGAAATAAATCTGGAGACACCATCAATGTTAGCTTAAAGACTTTCAGGAGTAATTAATATGAATTTTATTGCAATTTAAATATTAACGGATAGATTGTATGCATTCTGAATAATGTTATATCTATGTAAAACTAATTGAACTTTTATACATGTAAACTTGAACTCAAAGTATATGCTCGATAATTCTAATGGTAATTTATACTTGACATATATGTTCATTGACAAAGTGTATGCTTTCAGTATAATTCTGTATCTATGTTAAAATAATTGTATTCCATTTTATGTTCCATTTTTAACTTTGCTAGCTTTGATTTTAATGTATATTATTGATAAGCTTAAAGTATACTAGAAATTCATATGTATCATTTGATAATACACAAGGAGAGTGAATAAAATAATATTTTGAAAGTAAATAAAGCAAACTAATAAGAATCAAAACACATTTTGAAAAATCAAAATCACCTTTTCAGACCTTTTTCAATATACATTATATGGTTTATTTTCTTTCAATTTGATATCATCACAAAATTACAGCAGATGTGAAAAGTCTCCTATCTCTTCTATGTTGCAGGATTAATACTCAAGTAACATCACTAATCTGAATAACTTTATCTGCAAAAATATCATTATTAATTTACAATCATCCTGCTATTGTCTTTTTAGTCCATTACTTTCACTCATTAAAAAAACCAATTAAAAGATAGTAGGCTCATCAAAATTACTGTTAATTTTTAGCAATTTTAATTCAAGATTCATATTTAAATTCCTGTATTAATCACCAATATTTTTCTTTAATTGTTATGTATTGTAAAAAATTAATTCTTAGTTAAACTAGTTTAGCCAAAGAAAATAAACTCTAAAACATAACCAATGGTTTCAATGTTACAAGCAGACTTTTCAATAAGTGCTTATGCAATGTCAGCAACACTATCTTAAATTCAAAGAAACTCATCAAAATGTAAATATTAAAAGCCTAAAGCTAAACTTGTCAACAAAATAATCAAAATTAGCCCCAATTCATAACTAAACCAGACTAGCTAAAGAAAATAAACTCTAAAACACAACCAATGGTTTCACTATTACAAGCAAACTTCTTAAGTGTCTGCTTTTACCAGTGAAACCATTGATTGTGTTTTATTAGAGTTTATTTTCTTTGGATAGTCTGGTTTAGTTGTGAATTTGGAATAAATTTGATTATTTTATTGATTAATTTAGCTTTAGGCTTTTAATAAAAAAATATTTATTTATTTTATTATTCATGTTTTTCTTAATTATGTCTCAAATATTAGCATCATTAATGGTTGATTTTTTTTTTCTCATTTATATGAACTCAAAAACAGACTTATGAACATTCACAATACAAACCTTAAAATAATATCTTATCATCACCTTAAAGGTTCTAGTTTTAGTGTTTAGAAACTCTTGAAATTTACACCAACAGAAAAGGCTAAATACATTGAACTTTCTACATATAATGTTTAGAATAGAACTTGTTTTTAACACAACTTTCATTTTAATTATAAAAATTACTAATTTGTGACCTGTCCTTGCACTGCTTCTACATAAGTGAATATAATGATAACTTCTTAAATACTTTAGGGTCTAATTATAATATAATCTATAAAATATCATAGTTTTGAAAATAGGTATATTCAAATTTTTGTATAGTTATTTTAGATATAAGTAATAATAATAAACTATTCAAGTTCCCAGAGTGTATATGAATGTATCAATAATGTTTATCTATAATTGACAATTGCTACATTTATATAGTTAAAATCTTCAAGAAAAAATATCTTTCCTTAATATTTATGCAAAAATACTACTCTACAAAAAGAAAATGCTTTATTTAATTTTTCTATCTATAGTGATGGACCATAGGTATTTATAAAAGAGGGGATAGATATCATTGTGCTAATTGATTTTAATATTATTGATGCATCTAGACTATTAATGAATAAAAAATTATAAAGTAAAAGCTTTTAGTGAAGCTATCACTATAGTTTCATTTCTGTTATTTAACTGATCTTTTAAAAACATGGTCACTTACCAATTTAATTAACATGTTGCATATAGTGATGATGCTGATTACTTTTTGTTATTTTGGATGTAACAATAGTGTTGTGAATGCTATCAATTTCTTTATTATTCTGTGACTATTTATAGTGTTAGATTATCAAAGATAGTTTTATCTTATCAAGATGTTATTTTAACATTATTAGTTGGGGAAAATCTGAAGATAGCATTGGCAGATTTTGTCAAAATTGCAGTATATAAATTGCATAATGGAAGAAACCATCCTTGCCCTATTTTGATTTCAATAAAAGTGACAATTTCTGATTGGTGGATTGTTTAGCTCAAAAGCAAATAATAGAATATTTTGTTTAAAAAGAAAAATTGTAATTTTCAGAAATTTGATTACATATTTAAGGTTATTTATACAATATTTTTGAAATAATACTTATTTTATATAAAATCCTATTGACTACAGATAGATTTTTTAAAGAAGACAAGTCATAAAAAGTTTATTACAATAAAGTGGAAGTAGTGTTACTAGTAATCAAGAGTGTTTTTTTATCAACCCTGATAAATATTTTTTAAAGAAAAACTCAAAATTTAATTATTAATTTTAAGATATATTTTCTTTCTTTAATGATATCTAACTCTATAATTTTTTTTTAATTTTAAAAATGGAATTCCAATAAAAATATTTTATATAAAGTTTTTGAATAGGAAAAGTATGTCTAATAATACCAAGCATTATTGTTATAGTTAAAAACATTGCTTAGCAGTTGATTTCATAATTTGCAATGGTTAAATATTATATTTTACAATATCTTGGCATGAATGTGGGCTTTGAGTTTTCCATCATCAGATTTTCAATGAAATGGATGGCCAAAGAGTTGTGGGGTGGACAGGTTTGAAGTCTGTCCATTAAAGTATGAATATCAGCTATCTTAATATAAGCTGAGCATTGATTCTATATATGTGTGGAGATGACAATCTGGATCAACTGGCAAGTGCTGGTTTAGCATGAAATACATATATTAGTGATTATTAATCTTTTTGGCATTGTGTGATCAAGTGTATCAGCAGTATGAGATGGCATGGATAGTTGAGAATCATGTGAAAGTCTGAGTTCAAATTCCCTATATATTATATGAGTGCAGGTATGAAAAAAGCCTGTACTGTAGAAAAATTCATATATTAAAATATCTATGATTTTAAAACTTACATTTATAATAAATAATGTAAAGATTATCAAAATATGATATGTAGAAAAAAGGTTTTATTGTAAAAAATAAAGTATTCAAATATGGAGGAAGTTTTTGCTAAAACATTTTTAAATAAAAGCGGAGAATTTGAGAAACTTTTTTTACACCAGATGTATTTAACTAAGGCCAGCTATTTCATTCTTAAATTTATACAATTTCTTGACTGCTAGCACTGCATTTCATATAAGAGCTGATATTAAGATTTGACATTATTCCAGCAAATTTATGAGTTATCTTTTCATAGGAAATTTTATTTTAATAATTAAAATGAGTCCTATTTAAAAATTTTGCTATACAAAAATTTTACGATAAAAATATTTCATAGACTAATATTTAATATGTGTGTTAATATTTTAAGTATTAAAAAATATTTCAAAAAATTGACTGAATTATACAAAAAATATTTTTAAGTAACTTTAAATTTCTAATACAGCCAAAGATCTATTTTATTTAAGGTTTATAAATGGCTAATCTGAATAAATTTTATATGCTAACAAAAAAAAAAAAAAACTGACTATGACAAAATGAAATGACTATTTTATTATTATTATTAATTAAATATAATTGGGCAACAATTATAATTAAATTATTCATATATATATATAATTATAATTAAATTATGTGTATAAATATTAGAAAAATATTTTATATCCAAAGATATTCATTATTTATCTATTTTCTCATTTTTAAAAATAAATTATAGCAAACAAAAACAAACAATATTATACAAATAGCTACTTCAAAAAAAAAAAAGGAAATTATATAAATGTTTATAAAACTTTCAAAATAATAATATTATTTAAGCAATCTTAATGACCTCAATTAAACAATAAACATTTTTATTGAAATCAACCTGTATAACATGATGCAGAGTTAATATGGTTGACTTTGGAGTCCAAGATTCATGAATCATGGGACATCTCTGCCATTACCAGTTTTTGCTTTTTTTATAAATTCCTGAGCAATTAACCATTCATCTTTTTATTAACAGTTTATACATAGTAGATAATAGGCTGTCATTTACTAAAAAGTATTATTATAAATATTTTCATTGGCTTTCAAAGACTTAATTTTACTATAATTATAAATTAATGTATCTGAAAAAGTATAACATATAATAAAATGCAACCAGTTTAAATTATTTAAAATATTACAAATTATTATAATAATATTTTATTTTGAGATTATTAAATAATCTGTACTTATCTGGAATTGTTTTAAAAAGTTAACAAATAAGTTCATAATAAAGAACAAATAGGAGACAATGATTGATTCTATTTTAATAGAGCTTTTGCAAAAAAAAAATAGCACAAAACCTGGCAGTCTATAATAAAATTTTTGCCATTTCTCCACAAATACGGGTTTTATTATAGATATATTGTTCCCAAAAAGAAAAATTGCAAAGTCTATTTAGCACATAATTAAAAATAAATTTCAATATAGATATAATTAAAATATGTTAAAAATAATTATTTAAAAATAACTTTAATATTTTTGTATCTTATAAAAAAATAATTTTCTTCAGGCACAAATGCCTATCATTTTAAGCTTAAGCAATATGAAAAATATTAATAATAATAACTGTAATCATCATCATTATATCATTATCATCATCTACCATTATCAATCCACTGCAAGATGAAGGTCTCTCCAAGTTCAATCCATATTCTCAGATCTTGAACTTTTCTTCTCCACATCACCCCTGAACACTTTTTTATTTCATCCATCCATCTCATATGTGATCTCTTTCTGGGTCTTTTAAATCTCTTGGAACCCAGTTTATGATTTCAATTGTCCATCTATTATCATCTCTTCTAGCAATATGTCCAACCCAACTCCATTTCAGTCTTTTAATTTTTTCAATGAAGTCTGTAACATCTATATATGTTACTACAATTAACTATAAATGATATTTCATGATCTACATTTTATTCAATTTCATGGAGCTAAATAAATCATGAATCATTGATTTTTAAAGTATTTCGTAAACAACAGAGCAAAAAACAGTCCATGTATTAATGATCAGATAATTACAGAACTAAAATAACAATAACAAAACATGAAGTGCACCAAAGTTAAATGATAAAATGTCCATTATGTTAATATAATTTTTGTATGTGCCTCTTTTTATTTAATGAAATGGGATACAATTGAATATCAACATCATCTGACAATGTACATTCAAAATGATAACTGTTAAATTATTATTAAATAAATCTCTGCAAACTAAATATATTAATTCTTCTTATTAAGGAGTTTATAAAAATATTTATTCATTAATTATCTTTTTTTTTTAAAAAAAAGTTTTGTTTGTTTATTTTGAATATGGGTAATGAATTAAATGTTCTGTCTTGGGAAAACTTTAGAATTGTTACTTTTTAATATAAGATTTTTGATTTATGAGATACTTTAAGTGATCTATTAAACTTATTATATGGGTAAAGGTATATATTGTAAACATTTTGCAGATAGACATGATTGAATTTACTAAGAATATTTATACATATTTATTTGCCTCTCATCTTTCTCATGACCATATTTTGTATAACATTATCATATTTTATTCTTAAAAATTTTACATTTTCTTATGATATATAGAATTTTCAACTATGATTAATCCATTGCAAATAAAATTTCTCCAAATTTAATCCAGTTTCTTTGATCTCTAGCCTCTCTTATTCACATCATATCAGAAAACTTTTTTATTTAAACTATTCACCTTATATATGGTCTCTTCAATTTCTGTTAGAATATCTGGAAATGCAATTTAAAATTTCAACCATTTATGTATTATCATCTTCTCTAACTATATATTCAGCCCAGCTTCCTTTCAGTCTCTTAATTCTCTCAATGTTTTTTCATTCAAGTATTTTGTTTTCAATTTCTTCTTGTTATTTCCAATATTCATCTTTACTGAGTGAGCTAAAGACTCAACTGCTTTTTTGTTAAATATTCAAATTTTGATCTAAAAATAATAACTGGTAAAACCTTTTTATTAAAAGGTATTCAAACACATACGCTTATTTGCTTTTAGTATTAAATTATTTCCAGCAAAAACACTTCATCCTAGCTTAATTCTATGATTAATTTCATCCATTACATATTATATTTTCACTTGAAATAATAATCTGACAGAGATATTTGTAATTTCAATCTTTATTGTCTTCTCTTAAGAAAACTCACTGAACATTACTGCAGACTTTCTACTATTCACCACTAGTCTTACATTATTACTTTCATCTGATAATTCTTACATTTTCTAAACCCCTGAAACATTACTTGAAAATCAACAAAAATGATCTGTAAATGTCTAGATGATTTAAGTAATTTTCAGATGTTTTTTTATTTCCATACTTTCCTATTTTATTGCATAAATTGCTTAAAACTGCTGTAAAAAGTTTTGTATATATGAAATTACTCTGTTGTAAACTCTTTTGAATATTAATTATTTCAATATCATCATGTGATATAATCACTACTATTACATTTTTACAATTTTTTTTCAGAATATAATATAATGGATCTATAGTTTCATGATCCAACATATAAATCAACATGGAAATGATTATAGAATCGAATGCACTTTTATCATACACAAATCTCAATCATAGTGGCAATTCATGTTCATTGCTCTTTTCTATAACTTTTTTCAATAAATAGATTTAATCCAATATGCTAAAACAATTATAAATCCAGCTTGGTTTTTTGTTGATTAGAATTCAGTGTTTAGTGCAGATAGTTGTAATTATCATGGTAAAGTCTTTGTTTGATAGACTGATAGGTCTATAAGTTCTAATACTGTTTTCTCACCATTTTCAGATTTGACACTTCTATAAAACCACACATATTAGTAAGTGATAATTATAGAGTGTATTTGAACTAGAGTAATAGTAAAAGTTATTAATATATTTCTATATAGCAGTTGGCATCAAACTTTTAAGCTAAAAAAATTTGAACTTTGTCAATTAAAGTATATATATATTGTACCCTTTGTCAATTAAAGTATATATATATATATATATATATATATATATATATATATATATATATATATTGTACCCTCACTTCCAAGAAATATGTAATAACAATCAATTAATCTAGCTCAGATAAGTAATTATGTTAATCTAAAATGTAACTAAGTCAATAATAACAAAATTCTTTAATACTATCCATTATTAAACTAGCTTAACTAATAAATAATAATATAGTTCTGTTTTATAAATTAAATAAATAAATATATAATAAAATCATGAGACTATGAAGTGAGTTTACAAGTGGCAAAATGAATACATTAAGCCAATATTCCCACAGGATATCACCTTAATGGCCTAAAAATACTATCCTTACTCTTATTACTTAAATACTACATCTATAGTACTCCTACATCATTAATAAAGATTAATTAAGTAAATGACTCTTAATAAATTAATCTGAATATCTCTATTAAAATAATTTAGCTCAAGTTTCCTCAGGTTCTTTTAAAATAATTCAAAAATAATTATAACTCTTGTAATCAAGTATGATAAGGGATTTAATATCATTCTTAACTACATCTAACCAATACCAATACTAATAAAATAATATTAACCTTCAATCTATAATTTAATCTCATATTTTTTCTACTTGTAATATTATTCATGTATATCACATAATAATAATAATGTAATGTAATCTTCTATTATCCCTATGGCATCTTAAACAAACATATATGGTATGATATTATAATCTGAGAATATGTGGCTATCATTACTAATATAATTCAGTGTAAATATTCTGTGGTTATTCTATGACCATCATAATGATATAATACATGAAACTTCTTAAATAAAACATATCCATAAAACATTATAACTCTTAAATAATAACTTTATTTATGCTGTGCAAATACTATATCTTAATTAATCTATAATATTAATAAGCCAATAAGCTGATACACATGTGCTTTGGAGATGTCACTATATAAATGAAAGCTCTCACTTTTTCAAACCCAAGATAAAGCTTTTAAGAAAATATAGAATGAACCCACCTATATTTTCAACCCAACCATATTTGTATAGGCAAATCTGAAGTGTTTGAAATGAAGAGCATGAAGTTATTAATTGAACACTTTAAATTACTTTTCTACATCGTAAATGAATGACATCAATGAAATTTCTAGAATTTACGATACATCATTCTCATAATTAAATATATGTAAACAAGACATTTATTTATTTTTTTATATAGTGTGATGTTTTTGATTATAATCTATAATATTATAGATTATAAACAAAAACATCGCGCTATATAAAAAGATAAATAAATGTCTTGTTTATATATCTTAATTATAATTATCTGTGATTATGTAATTGTGATGTGGAGAAATTGAGTCAACACCAAGACTTATAAAACAAGTTTAACAATTTTATTAACAAACTTAACAATAAAATTATTTACATTATTTACAATTTAAGGAATTCTGTTTATTCATATTTATGTACTTTTGAAAAACAAATTAAATGAACTAAACTATAGGCTACAGAACAGTCTCATTAAAAACATCTTTTATTTTCAAAAAAAATATTATTATAGGATCTTTATTACATTTATTAAATTTTACTAAGTCAATATGTTCTAAAAATATAAGATAATTATTTCAATATGGTCTTATTCTTGTTATTTAGGCTTTTAAAAAAAATAATTTTATTATTCCATATAGTCAATCCTCACTAAATAATGATGTGAATGACCTGAATTAATAACATACAATTAAACTAAACTGCTTACTAATCATTACTTTAGATTTCAAATATAATGTATGTGTTAGTGTGTTATCATAAAATCACTCTCATAAAACTTATGATTACTTATATTCATTAAACACAATTTAGTTTAGTTCTTTTGCTTGTAAAGAAAAGTATGCATTATAAGTATGTCTTCGAAAATACTTAATAATTAAATAATACCACTAAAAATCCCCTTTTAATTATCAATTATTTATTTTTATAAAAAAATAAAATCATTTTTAAATATGAAAAGTTTTATGATTCTTTCACTGATAAAATCATGTTCTTATAATCTTTACATTTATTTTTACTCTAAGTAAGATAACTTATCGTATCCACTTCAATAACAATTCTTTATTTTCAAATGTACTCATCATTTCATATTTTAAATACCATCCTTTATGATGTAACCCAAGAAAATTTTAATAAGAAATAAACAAGTAGGTATATGGAATAAACTATAACTTTAACTTAATAACACACTTATCAACTAATCATCATGATCACAGTGTATAAAACAATGAGGTATGACTTATTTGTCTAATAACCTCCACTATTGAATATAATGCCCAGGCTATTTATTCAGCACTATGGTACATTAAACTTTAACACACAGAAAACAAACACTCCCATGAATATATACAAGCTATAGGGCTATGTTATCTATACTTGAATAATCATCACTATAGTCTACTCTTATTCCCATATAAATAAACCCTACATTATCTTGGTCTCATTTAATCTAATACTAAGATATTATCATTAGAGATCTATCACTTTACATTGTTAAATTCATTCCCAAATTTCTATAACAATAAATAAATTCATGTTAAAAAAATAACAATCTAACTGACTAATAAGACAAGATTATTTCATCCTTTGGTAATTCTCAAACTTAAGTATAAACAATCAGCATCAATGTCATATTTTAATACCTTAATCACTTAAAATAAACATTAAGTTCAGTTATAATAGAATCATATACTTATATTTTTCTTATGTTTAAATATCCTTATGATATCAATAAAATCATGCATATTCTTTAAAATGACTAAACAAATGATAAATTATGTGTAGGTATCGTGTTTTATATCCGTCCCCATACATTCACACAAAATAATAAAATACATTATAAAATCATCAATGTTTTTACATTATTACCATAAGTAATCTCTGCTGGCAATTACTTAGTTGATGTCTTCTGGATCAGGAACTAAATAAAACATTTTAATTATCATTTATTCCACATTATCACACTTTTTTTTTTTTTTAAATTATTAAAGATTTTTTTACAATAACAATTTAATCAATAAGTTAGTTAATAACTTAATGTTCTATGTTTCTACTCTATTTCTATACTGTGAATAAGCATTAATATTAATTTTTTACTAAAAAAATAATTTAAAATTATATTTACAACAGTTCCATTAAAACTTCTTGAGATGAAATGTTTTTTTTTTCCTCAATAAAAAGTTCACTAAAGGAAGTGTCTTTTTCTCCTGGTACAACATTGTTAATTACACTTTTGATGCCAAAAACTACACATGCTCTGATATTTCATGTTGAAACACAAAACATTCAAGATAACTGTTCAAGCTAAATATGGTAAGTTAACTTTTTACTACACAATATCTGGATTGATGTAATTAATTATTTTTTATCTCCAAAATTTTAAATAATTCATGCATTTCATTGCTATGTAAATATAGTATTAAAATACTATTGATATTTTTCGTTAAAACCATTTCCAAATTCTTGTAACTTTTATCCATATTTCCTAATGTTCTATGTTTTCTGATACAACAAATAAAATTCCCAGCATTCGATCTTTAGTATGTGGTTTAAAATATTTTCCATAAATAATTTTCAGAAAACCTTTTCTATGTCCAGTATACACTAATTATCTTTTTAAAGATTTTCAAAGATGATATAAATCATATTGCTAATAATCTTAACTTTATATCTTTTTTTTACAATATCCCAGTTTTAAACTGATTTTCAATATTTCTTCAGAAAGAAATATCTTAGCATCTTAAAGTAATTGTTTTTGTCCCACTAAAAGTTTTTTTTTAAAAAAAAACTTTACTATTTTATTTTAAGTAAGCTTTGTGAATAAAAGCTTTTCATAATCTTCTATTCTCCATTTCTGTCAAACTTTCCTAAAACTCTGTGAAGTCCCATTTGTGAAATTCAATTGTAAATCAACAGGAATGATTAACATGGGCAAAATTATGTGCCCAGTATGAAAATAATAATTAAACAGTTCCATCAATAAATTTAAATTCAGTGATGACTTCTCCATGTTTAAGTTAATGATAAATTAGATAAGATAGATTAGCAAGTAAGGAATTACTTATTTTTTAGCATCACATTTCCATATCATGATCTTATAACAATAAATTACTGTACTTTTAGAATTTTAAATTAAATAAAATTGACTAGTATTCTACCAATTAATTTATTGAAGATTGTGGTAACAATAACGATGGTATAACAGTATAACGGTATAATGGTATAATAGTATAATAGTATAATAGTGACCTGGAATTCCTGCACAGCTGTTTTATATCTGCCCAAACTACACATTTTCATTGGTCAATTTCAACAATGCTTACTTCCAACCCTGGGCAACAAATGCCAGATTAAAGTTAAAACTAATAATAATTTATTAAATATTTATTTTTATTATATTTTTCAATTCTTAATTAATTTTCATATTTTATTTACACTTAATAAATACTTTAAAATAATTTTAAAAATCACATTATAATATTTATTATTATTTCTACCCTTAATTTAAACAAAACATATTTATTTTCAACATAAAACACAAATCTGATTTTATTTATTATATTCACTTTTAAAACCTAACCTAATATTTATAACAGATAAAATTATTTTATTCTCAAGCACACATGTGAATATTACATGTCACGTGATTTACAAAAATAAATGAGATGCTAATAATTTAAATGAAACTAAAATAAATAATTTAATTGATAAAATACTACATAAAATAATATTATAGCAAAATTTAAAATAAGTTATTCCAATATTATAAAATCGAATATGCATTTTTCTTTCCACATTATTACTTTTAATTAAATGATTTAAAATATAACCATTAAATACAATTATTATTATTAAATAATCTATTCATTTAACTTTAAAGTACTACTTTTCGCAGCTCACAGCACCGCTATGAATATGAGGTAAAGGATATTATAGCTTCACATTCAAGCGTGACATACGCTTAATTGGTTTATAAATTTAATCATTCACTTATAAGACTTATTAAATCAGTACTTATTATGGCCAGTTCTTCCAACCATACAATCATATAATGATTTTTAGTTAACTGTTTTCTTACAAATACTAACATAATATTACACAGCAATTATTTTACTTGCCCTAACTAGATTATTAAATATCATCAACACATAACATACATCCTTCCCTTACTTAACTTTAAAATTTAAAAATTTCCAGTAAGAGTAATAATCCATTCTTATCTAAACAAAAAGGTACAATATATATATATATATATGCTTAATATACATATATATATATATATATATGCTTAACAAATGATAAATATTGTTGTGATCTGGTCCAGTTGATGAGTGCTGATTCCACACAAAATGCACATCTTGACTTATCTTTTTCACATGTCAGGATATTGTGATAAAATAGACATTTGGAATACACAATATATAAATATATATCTGAAAAATTGTGTATATGTAGTTAAAAATTACAACATGTGCTACATGTGACTTAATCACTTGAAAAAAGAGTGAACTGGGTGTTTCAAAACATGCATCCAGTGTGTGAGAGAGATTGTCTGACTTTTTGTCTGATAGATAGAGTTGAGCTAAAATGAAAAAAAAGATTCACTGACATAAGAATAACTAACTGTTGGAAATATATATATATTTAAATTATTAATCAATATCTGTATTCCAATTATATATATATAATACATATTTTGCTGGTTTGTCCATGTTAAAAACTTTTAATGTTAATATATTGACATTTCGACTTGGTCACACAAGTCATCCACAGAGTTATAAAAGATAGAAAGATGGTTGTAGAGGTGCTACAATCACTGATTTGAATAAAATGTTAAAATTCCATCAATAGCAAAAATGTTAAATTTAGGAATGTTTTTTAAAAAAATCTTTCCAAATAGGAAGAAGTTTGCATGTATCATCTCACTTATTGATACAATCTGGCCTTTTAAGAATCTCAATGGCTTCTCTAATTTTGCACTGGTACAGATTATCACATCGGGATATAATCCTGGTACAAGAAAAATCAATTTTATGACCTGAATCTATAGTATGGAGTAAGATTTCTAATGATGATGAGTGCTTTACCTGCATTAGCATGCTCATCTCTCCTAACACTGATGCAATGATTACTCATACATATGTAAGAAGCTTTACAATTTTTACATGAGATTTGATAGACACCATGAGATTCAAGAGGGATTAAATCCTTAGGCTTGGTTATTATATTGCTGATCTTTTGATGAGCAGAAAATGCTGTATCTATATTATAGCATTTTAATATATGTCCGATACTGTCTGTAGTTCCTTTTACATATGGAACACAAATCCTAATAGCTGATTTATCATCTTTTTGTTTTCTATTCTGTCTATTTTGGGCTTGAAATAAGGCTTTTTTTATAAATTTGTATTTATAACTATTTGCTAATAAAACACTATTAATATGATTTATTTCTTTTTTCAGATGTGTCTTATCTGAAAGGTTAATTGCTCTATTTAAAAGAGTTTTGCCTACAGAAACTATCTAAGTTGGGTGATGATGAGAATTTAAATGTAAATATCTGTCTGTGTGTCCTTTCTGTAAATAGAAAAAGATAAACTATTTGGTGTTCTGGTGACTAGAACATCAAGAAAAAGGAGTTTTCCATCAGACTCTGTCTCCATTGTAAATTTAATATGAGAATGCATATTATTTAAATGTAAGAAAAATCATCTAATTTATTTTTTCCATGTTGCTATTTGACAAAAGTGTCATCTATGTATCTGAGCCAAATGAGAGGTTTTAAAGATGATGATTCTAAAGCACGAGTTTCTATATATACCATGAATAAATCAGCTATTATTCCTGAGAAAGATGAGCCCATAGGAGTACAAAAAACTTGTCTGTAATGCTGTCCATTGTATACAAAATATGTATTTAAGAGACAATGTTTAATCAAAGCAATAATATGGTCTGGTAAATTGCAACATTGTGAGATTATATTTAAAGCTTCATCAATTGGAATGTTTGTAAACAAAGACATGACATCAAAACTGACCAGAATGTCATTAGCATTAATTTTTAAACTTTTTAAAACAGAAATAAAATGAAGAGAGTTTTTAATATATGATTTAATAGATTGGATTGTAGGTTTAATGAAATCCAATAAGTATCTAGCTAAAATATGAGTTGGAGAACCTATTGCACTTACTATTGGATGAAGGGGGGTATCTGGTTTGTGAATTTTTGGAAGTCCATAAAATTTTGGACAGATGCAAGATTTATCATGAGGGATTATTTTATTTTTTATCTCTGTTTCAATAGGTGATTTATTAATAATAGCTTTTGTTGTTTTTTCCAAATACGTAGTATGATCTCTTTTTGATAGTTTATAAGTTTTATCATTAAGCAGATCTAAAATTTTAGTATGGTAAATGTCATGATCCATTACAACTGTGGCATTACCTTTATCAGCTGGAAGTACAACAATTGATTTGTCTGATTTTATATTATTTAATGCTTCTCTTTCTTTCTTTGAAATATTATTTTTAGAAAGCTTAGCTTTTTTAAAAATATTACAAATCTCAGCTCTAGCCAAATCAGCCGATGGAGAATCAATTTTATCGAGAGCTGATTCAACATTAAAGTCAATTTTTTCAAAAGGTATCCGGGAAGGTGTCAAAGCAAAATTGAAACCTTTTTCTAAAATCAAAATTTTATCTGTAGAGAGAGCTTTCTTAGATAAATTATAAACAATTTTTTGATTTGGTTACATAATGTTTGGGGATTGTGTTCTAGCATTTGCAATTTTTTCTTTTGCTTTGCTGTTACAAATAGTGTTTTATTAGGAAATAGTTATAATTACAAATTTATAAAAAAAGCCTTATTTCAAGCCCAAAATAGACAAAATAGGAAACAAAAAGATGATAAATCAGCTATTAGGATTTGTGGCCCATATGTAAAAGGAACTACAGCCAGTATCAGATGTATATTAAAATTCTATAATATAGATACAGCATTTTCTGCTCATCAAAAGATCAGCAATATAATAACCAAGCCTAAGCATTCAATCCCTCTTGAATCTCATGGTGTCTATCAAATCTCAGGTAAAAATTATAAAGCTTCTTACATAGGTATGAGTAATCATCGCATCAGTGTTAGGAGAGATGAGCATGCTAATGCAGTTAAACAACACTTATCATCATTAGCACTATCACTCCATACTATAGATTCAGGTCATAAAATTGATTTTTCTAATACCAGGATCATATTCCGATGTGATAATCTCTACAAGTGCAAAATTAGAGAAGCCATTGAGATACTTAAAAGGCCAGATTGTATCAATAAGTGAGATGATACATGCAAATCTCCTCCTATTTGGAAATATTTTTTTTTAAAAACATTCCTAAATTTAACATTTTTGCTATTGGTGGAATTTTAACATTTTATTCAAATCAGTGATTGTAGCGCCTCTACAACCATCTTTCTACCTTTTATAACTTTGTGGATGACTTGTTTGACCAAGTCGAAACGTCAGTATATTAATATTAAACGTTTTTAACACGGATGAACCCGCAAAATATGTATTTTATATATTTAACCCATGCAAATCTTCGTTTTAACATATATATATAAATTCAACAGTATATGTATATATGCTTTGTCTAACTTTAACTTATATTCTGTACTAGGTTAGCAAATTTTTGTGTTGATATAATGGCAAAAGACAAACAATAATACTTAGAACAGGAATATTACTATAAAATAAAGATTGTGAATGTTCTCTGTAGAAAAACATTCACATTTTTTTTTTTTTTTTTTTTGCGAGAATTGTTAATATGCAAAGAATAATGACGGTGATGTTCAATCTTAATGAAATAAAAAAAGACATTTCCGTATATTATTTGTCTATTGTTATTTTCATTAAGAATTTTAATTATTTAAATTTTGTAAAAATATATTAATAATACTTTTTCAATATGCCGATTTTCTAAGTGAAAAAGCAATTAAATCATACTTTACATAAAAACCTTTTTAAAAGTTAAATTTGACCTAGCGACAACCTTTAAAAACAAATCAATAATTTCAACTCAATGACTATTTACTTTCATAAATTGTGGATCAACATGAATTTATTTCAATGATTTTTATTAACAAAAATAAATGTTCTTATAAAATATGTTCAGGTTAAAAGGATTAATTAAAAACAAATTAGTTGTAAAATAATAAAATTTAATTGCATTTTATATTGATATTAGTTTTTTTCTTTTTTCTTATGATATATATATATAAGAATAGATAATTTAGCTTGAAATCTAAAAATAATTTTTCATATGAAAACATTCACTAAATGACTTAAGTTTTTCTCAAGTACAGCCTTATATTATATATTGAGTGTTAGAATTATTTGGAATACATAGATGTAAGAGAGAAATGAAGTACATAAAGAAACTCGGCTGTGGAAGTGGTGAATGACTGTGCTATCATTAAGTTGGTATATTAATATAAATAAAAATGATTGTTTCAACTCTGGGTATGAAAGCAATATTTTATTATACTAAAGACAGAGTTTATTTAAAATTAATCTGAGACCAAAAAATTATATTAAAATTTGTTAAAAACAGAATTCTCATTATTTTTGTTTATAAAAGCAGGCATTAAATCTAAATAATTAGCTGTTAAAAGTTAATGTTTTTTTCATTATAGAAATTTAACTATTTTATCTCTATAGTGTTGAATAAAGCATAACCACACTAAGATAAGAAAGGAGCAAAACATTTATCAAAATTTTACTTTAAAAATCCATTATTAATAAATAAAGTTCATTTATGTCCAAGCAAAATGTGGTATCAAGTATATTAGTTAGTATAGCATTTAATATAAAGAGTAAGAGATTTATAAAGTAATTTATTTTAGGGAAGAAGTTCATATATAATTGTAAAATCTTATAATTAATATGTTTCTAAATTATTTAACATTTGTTCTAATAAATAAATAAAATACTACATTAAGGGAAAACGAAAAATCAAATTAGAACTATATACATATAAGCAGTAACATAATATATATATATAATTGAAATAATAAATTTAACGATTTACAAACTATTACAAACAATCCTTAAATCCACAGAAGTTGAGGCAGGTTTAAGAAATTAACCGAAAGTACTTCTGCGGATTTAAGGATTGTTTGTAATAGTTTGTAAACTGTTAAATTTATTATTTCAATTATAATTACAATTTTGTTTTTAATTAACGGTAATTTAATTTATTTTACACACACACACACACACATATATATATATTGTAATCATTGTTTTATTGTGAATAATGAGGAATGTAATTGGGTTTTTTTTTTTTTGGTGATTAGCTCATTTTTTTAAAATATATTTAAAATCTAAGAAATCTTTTCTACATAAAAGTATAGCTGTTTTATGGTATGATAACAAAATTTTATTAAAATTAATTTTATTGGTCTATATAAATATATTATTAGGTTACAACAATTTACAGGGCCAATACTAGAAATTTTTGGAGCCCCATGCAATAGCATATGTTGCTGTTCCTTTCCTTTAAAGAAAAAAACAAACTCTTTTAGCTTAAATATAGCTCATTATTTCTAAATATCAGAGTTAGTTAATGAAAATAAACAAATGAATAAGGTTCATAAAATATATTTTTCCAAAAAGTAGATATATATATATATATATATATATATATATATATATATATATACTTTATATATATATATACAATATATATATATGTAAATTTATAAATAAATATTAAAAAATACAGTACCTACAAGTTTATAAAAATATATCTATAATCATCACTTACAAGCACTTTCAACTATCCTTGTAGTTCTTGTCAACTAATACTTTTAAAATATCAGCTTCCCCATAATTCCATGAAATCAATGTTCCCATAATTCTGTGATCTTAATGTTTGCTGCTTGCCTATTAATTAAATCTTTCTTGTATTGTAATATTAACACTGCATCCTTAAGTTTTCTTTTATTATTATTTCTTTCAGTTTCCAATATTTTTACATTGTGGTTTTAATCAACTAATACTTTTAAAATGTCAGCTTTCCCATAATTTCATGATGTCAACTTTCCCATAATTCAGTGATTTTTACATTTGCTGCTTGCCTATTAATTAAATCTTACATGTATTTATATATTAACCTCACTTCCTTAATTTTTCTTTTATTATTTTTTTCAGTTTACAATATTTTTATCTTACTATAATTAAAATCAAAACCATATATACATGATTTATTATGGTCATAAATGACAGAAGCTGATAAATTATCATTATTTTTATAATTTTGTTTTGTATTTTGAACCCTTTTTAATAATAACAAGAGCTCTTTTGTTATTTTTTCCAATGTGAACCTCAATTCACCTATATACCCACTGCCACATTTACACATCCATTTGTAAATTACACAATTTTTATTTGTCAATAAAGTTTTATCTTTTGAATTGTTTATTAATTTATTTAATGTAGGTGGTCCATAAAATGCAATATCACATATACCTTTATAAATTTTTTTAATTAAACTTGCCTATTGATTTGAAATATATGACACTGATATCCAAAATTTTTTATCAGAAGAATAACATTTGTTAAAACAGGCGAAACTCACTATATGTATTGCCACACACATGCATAAGACAAGATGGTCATGTGATGTTTATCGGCTTAAAAATTAACATTATTATTAATATTATTTTTATATTTAGAATTAAAATTTTTAACAGTATAATAAACATAATCATAATTATATCCAACGTTTAACAATTCATTATATTAAATTTCAATATTTTTGGTTTCATCCAATGGATATTTACAAGGATTATCATTTCTAAGTAAGAAGGACTTTAAACATGCCATTTTATGTGACATTGGTATATATATATTAATATTAATTTAAATAACTA
>JAQFVV010000802.1:147484-210734 GCA_028023455.1 Epiperipatus broadwayi | reverse complement strand
AGTAGTAGTAGTAGTAGTAGTAGTAGTAGTAGTAGTAGTAGTAGTAGTAGTAGTAGTAGTAGTAGTAGTAGTAGTAGTAGTAGTAGTAGTAGTAGTAGTAGTAGTAGTAGTAGTAGTAGTAGTAGTAGTAGTAGTAGTAGTAGTAGTAGTAGTAGTAGCAGTAGCAATAGCAGTAGCAGCAGCAGCAGTTAAATATATTGTCTATACTAAACTTAATGTAATTAGAAGAAACATGAATTAACTCTTTCAAGCTTCCTACACCTATGCAATCCAACCTTTACAACTGTCACACATGACCATATACATGTGAAAATGATAAATGATCTCCAGTATATGTATGTGTTGAACCAGCACTCATTACTTAGTCCAGATCACCATGTCCAACACATATTTACAATCAGTGCTCAGTTTATATTAAAATAGCAAATCTTCAAACTTTAATGGAAAAGTGTCAATATTTTTCACCTTCCAACTCTTCAGTCATTCATATCATTGAAAATCCAATGATGGAACACTCCAAGCCCTTGTTGATGCCAATGTTATTATCATACCATGTTGACATGCTGAAGAATTGGATGATGAAGAGAATTGAAGCTTGTCCATTAAAGTTTGAAGATTTTTTATCTTAATATGAACTGAGCACATTGTACATATGTGTGGAAGATGGTGAACTGGACCTACTTATGAGTGCTGCTTCAGCATGAAATATGTATACTGAAGATAATTTATATTTTTCACATTATGTGGTCATGTGTATCAGTTATATAAGACGGAGTGCATAGCTATAGGAAGCTTGAAGTCCCTTGTAATTATATTAAGTTTAGTATAGACAACATATTTGAATATTACTTATTCAGACTATCTCTCATCTGTGTATCTAATTAGTCATATTAGAGTCCTACATGTCAAGGTTCAGTGTAACTTAAAGTCAACATGGGTATGATAATAATATTGGCATCAACAAGGGTTTTGAGTATTCCATAATCAGATTTTCAATGATATGGATGGCTGAAGAGTTGAAGGGTGAAGAAGATTGAAACTTGTCCATTAACATTTAAAGCTTTGCTACCTTAATATAAACTGAGAACTGATTGTATATATGTGTGGGAGATAACAAATGGACCAACTGATGAGTGCAACCTCAGCACAAAATATGAATATTGAAAATCATTTCTCTTTTTCACATGTATTTGGTCATGTTTATAAGTTACATACAATATAATACATAACTGTAGGAAGCTTGAATGTCTGAATTCAGGTCTCTTCTAATACTACTACTATTACTAATAATAATAGTGATATGGTCATTAGAAAGATTCAAATTATTGTAAACAATAAAAATGCAATATTTTACAGAGTGGCTTCCTACAATGTCATTCATCTACTTTAAGATGTTCATTAGTAGTGTCCATGAAGAGAATGCAGAAAATTATATATATATTGTAAGTCAGAAACGTGTGGATTCGTTAACAGTGCAGAATTTGACCACCACACAGAACTGCAGCACCATCTAGGTAGCCAAGCCACCCGTAGTACTAAGTTCAAACATAGTTTATCAGTTCCACAATACAATCTACGAAACAACACATCTGATGTAACTTTAGTAAATATTTCTTTAGGCACGGTGGTCAGGAATATGCAAGAGATTCATGATTTTATTTCGAGTTAGCTAATAATCACATTAATATTAAACATTTATATTTACAGAATCGAGGAAATATTATATAGAACGGGTATCGAATAAATAAAACGTAATGGCAGACATATAGTTTGATATTATTTATTGAAACATTTTAATAATAAATCATTTACTAATAATATTTGGTAATATTTAAAATTTAGTATGGAATTTTCCAATACTGTTAGATATCAAAGAGATACATTTATTTATATAACTGACGTAATCTAGCTACCTAAAATTCTTGAGTAAGTATTTCTAGGGCATGCCTTTAGGGATTTATACTTTTGCAATACCAGAGTCTAAAGTAAGATTTATAATAGTAGCGGTGGACATATATTATTTAATTAAAGATATTTACTAATAATTAGGGGCAAACATTTATTTGAGAGTTAATTATGTCACTAATGCAGGGATGGAGTTATACATAGAATATAAAGTTAATAAAAGAAAACACGTGTTATGTCTAGAAAGGCGATAGGAAGTGGCAGTATATTGAAACTGCAAATCCGTGAATGAGTTTAGAACAACGAGCTGGCATTTGCCATAGGCCCAAAGAGGTAAGGTGTCACATAAGCATAACAAGGGGCAAGTGGTTCATGCCACGATTGCCTGCTGGCTGCATGACTTTCGTCAAGCCCTATGGGGGCATTTATTATGTCCCTTTGTGTAGGATGACTGGGGTTAATTTCAACCCTATAAAATCTGGAATATTCAAGGCTTGTAATGGGTCATCACATCTCTAAAATGTAACATGTGTATAATGTACAGATGATTCTGTTAAGATTTAAATATATTTTATAACTTGGACCTACATTATCAACATTTAATAAAGAACATTTGCGACTCTCAAAGAAATGCAATTTTATGGAATTATTAATTAAAATTTAATAAAATATAAACAATATATGGATGATTATTATAGCTAATATGTCAGCCATTTGCTAAGCAGTAGACCCCTGCATTACAATAAATAAAGCATTGAATGCGTGTCGATTTATACGAAAATATTAAATAACTTATGGAGATAAATATTAATGAAGATTTGACACGCATCCACTGTTTCAAGCAATCATAGATTTATACTTAGAAAATTATGAGCATGCGATAATTATATAATAAAATGTGGATTTTAGAAATATGTACCCAAGAAAGATAGAGTTAGGCAGGCTAGATTGTTAAATAAATTTACATAATATTAATTATTAAATTTATAGTTTTTCAAATGAGAATTTACAGTTTATAGTTTATAAGTTATATAAAGATGAGTGAGCTATAGCGGGATATTAGTAGAGTACTCTAGAGAATTTGGATACAGGTACCTGTTTTATGAGAAGTTTTCCGATACAGTGGTCAGTAGCAAATTGTTCATGATTCTAGCATTAGCAGTTCTTTCCAGTATTTAGGTGATTTAATTATCTGAATAGCAGCAGCAGTTTTCTAATTATTAGGGCAGCAGATCTTCTTTGGTTGATTTTATGGAGGGCATGGGTGTAGGTTCTCGGAAGACAAGTGACCATCTCCAGGGAGAATAGTCTTTGGTGCTTTCTACTCACACATACTGTGGCATACTGTAGCACGTAAAACAATATATATCTTTGGAGATTCTCAACTGATGGACAGCAAAGCTAAAGTTCAACTGAAAGTTTCTAGAAAGTCTAAAATGGCCTCTTTTCTTAGATTTTATCTTTTACATTTTTGTTATAGTTTATTTTGGATTCCACTTAATCTGCCTGAGGATAATCAATGCATTTTTGTTAAGTTTAATTATAGAGAAAGCTGCCTTTCTATTGTTTACATTTACATTTTACATTTTATAATTTCATTTTAGGGAATTTTTCTTTTTAATTAATCTATTATCTCTCACCCGTTGCTTTTAAAATTTCAAATACAAAAGGGAACATACGATTATTTTTACTTTTAATTAAATATTACATCAGATTTCTAAAATTATTATTAAATGAAATTTAAACAAAGCAATAAATAACGGATTTTAAAATTTAAAATAAATGGTTAAAATTATATATTTTTTATAACTAAAAGAAGAAATCTAAATTATATTATTTATCTTTATTTATTGCCTTAAATTTGAGATCGAAATGTGTGCGTATTTATGGTGAATTCTACGTATATCTATACATTTTTAATATTGCTACACACACAATTCGATACCAAAAAGTTTAAATTTGGGTAGAATAGAGTGGTGAGTGAGAGACGATAGAAAAAAAGTGAAACTTAAGATGCGAATACGAATGTTTCAATATATATATATTGTGACCTTTATTTTTTTTGGGAGAAACTAAAGTCGGTGAACTGAGAGCAATAGTCTGAGAATAAATTTTTTTTGGCCATCAAAATTTTTAGATTAAATAGAAAATCAAAATATATATATTTTTAATGAATTAAAGATCTTATATCATAATTTATACAACATATAAAAAAGAGTATGTTTGTAGTTTATTCAAAATATAATGAATAGTATATCAGTGTATTAAGTGTAAGGAAGGGGGATATGCCTCCCACGCACAGGAAGAACTTTGAATCGGTTTATTTTATAAAAGTTTAAGTGTAAAATTAGATAAATGATATTCTTTAAAAGTGAAAGTTAATATAACAGTTGGAAAATTAACTTGCTGATTATAGAGATTGCTTAATATTAAATTATAAGGGGGATAGCTATAAAATTTCAAAAAATTATGAAGTAGGTTTCATGCAATTTGAAATTCGCTACAAGTAGAGAGCGAATTATTATTAAATAAATGTGCATGCTTGTGTGTGTTTGTGATGTATAGGATTTTAATTATAGAAACAATCTCAAAATGTTAGATATCATGTAATATATGATTGGAAAGATAATTGGGAGAACAATTATTTTATCTTAGTTTTGAATAAATCAATAGTCATCTTCATTCATAAATCTTCAAGCAAAATTTTAGTATAAACAAAGCAAAGCAAAACTCCATATAGTAGTGCCACCTGTGCTAAACAGAATAATCAATGGATGCCAGAAGGCTTGGGCTTAAAATCCCTATCTAATGCCTACTCATCGAATATCCCCAGACCAGTTTCTGGCTTGTGGAGGATATTTCAAGCACACACATGATATAATGCAGATTGTGAATAATTAGTGTCAAAATTATGGTTGATAAACCAATTAACTCTTAATACTATGGGTCAAAAGTGAATAGGTAAGTGAGAAGATGATTGACAGGCCTAGTTTATAAAAGCCATGATATGTTCGGAGGTAGATCATCTCTAAAAAGTTGGTGTTAAGTAAACACATATTAAATTCTGCTTCATATTCATCGTCTGACCTATGAGTTTTTTTTTATTTTAACTGTATAGTATTGTTATTTTGTAAAATGTGTCACTAAATAGGTAAAGGTCCCATTTGATTTCCTTTCAGAATCAATTGTAGCCAAAATTTGTCAGTACAACATGATTAATAAATTGTGCTTACTTCAACGCATCTAGAATTCAGACACTCCAATCTTTGCAGCATAAAATGTTTCAGGTACAAACTTTTATTGCTATTTATTCGGTATCAAATATTTTACTTCTAATACTTGGATGGATATTTTTTATAAAATAAAAAAGAGACTGAAAGGATACTAATTGCTGAATCATGCATTTGTGTTATATTATTAGAAAGTCATAATAAAGTGTAAGCAGTAGTTTATATTTTTCTTTAATTGTTATTATCAAAGAAAACTTTTGCATTTCTCATGTGAAAAAAACTGTAGCAGAAAGTTTAAATATCTGTTAGAATAACAGATTGAAATTAAAAATGAAAGAAATATTAAATAAACAATTATTAAATAATTATATAAATATACTGTAGTGAGCATCTGCTCCAGCTGAATCTCTGAATGAATAGAATAACTGTACCAATGGAAAAATAAAACACAAGGAATAATTTAAGGCATAGAGTACGAAAACTAAATTCTACAAATAATTTATGAAAAATACGTGATATTACAAAGATATAAATTTCCACATTAGATTAATAAAAGCGCAAGGATCCTGATGATAGATGTAGCTACTTATAAAAAAAAATGTGCGTCTTTAAATGCGAATTTGTACAAATAAACATTACTATTTGGATATTTTTAAAATCGTTATGCCATGACCCTGCATTTTCGTTTAGGATATGTGTATTTTCTAATTTGGATAACTTTACGCGATCAATGAAAAACTGTTGCCAAGAATGCTGTGTGCCAAAAGAGACTACTTAAATTTTTTTATCTTTATTATGTTTATTGTTATGCTATATATTAGATTTTATTCTATTAAATATTCTTAGTTAAGCGTTATAAAATTGTCACGGTATTAAACTTATGCTAGAATAGAAAATACACCGTATTTGTTAAATAATTGCTCGAGCCCATATTTTTATTATGAAATCTAAGAGAGTGTGAAGTATGAAAAGATTTTTAAAATATTACTATGATAATAGTTTTAAAATGAATATTTTCATGCTTATTTAATTCACATATATTTTTAAATATTTGATTACTATGTCCTGGAGGGAGTGAGTTTAGTTAAGCTGAGTATTTAAAAGGAAATGATGGCCATTTCTTAGTCTATAGAATTAACATTTAAATAAATTTTTTATTCTAAAGTCGTATTCGGTTAATCGGTTCATATATCAATAATATAATACCCTTATATTTTGTGAGAGTGCAAATGACCTGTGTTTGTTTAAAGTGAATTTAGTTCTTACCACCTCAAGGGCTGAGATGGAGCATAACTCTCTCACGATTAGATATATTTATATTTGAAGGTATTCAGGAGATCGCTCCATTATTAGTTTGCTTCGTAAGAGAAATATTTTTATATGGTTGTAGAATACGGTGATTTTAGCATACCCTCTTTTATATATGCGTCAACAAGTTCCTCATATATTTTATAGCCTCAGGTAGAAGGCACTCTTAGGTTTATGCTATCACCAAGAAGTTGCTTATTAATTTATTTTCTCTTACGAAAGTTTTATTATTGTTATCCAGGATAAAATGATAAATTATTGTTTACTGTTTGTTAGGTCATTGCATATCAGTTAAATGTAGTTATTTGCTTAGGGAATAACTTATACAATCATATTTCATAAATTGATGTACTGTGTAGCTGAGCGCAGCTCTAACTTGTTAGTTAACCGATAACTATTCCAAATTGAAGGTTTATAATTCGAACTCAAGCAAGCAATACGCATCATAACCGGTTCATGCTGAAGCAAGTCGCCGCTGAACTGATAAGACAATTATAGAAAACTTATTTAGGGGCCATAGTATAAAATACAGATGTGTGTGCATAAATATAACTTCTTAAATGATCATACAATTAGGAAATAGAAATTACATATTAAGTTATAGGGAGTGATAGCTCGTAAAATGTGTTATAAACTTAAACGATAAAATTAAAATAATTTTCTTTTCTTTTAAATGCATGAATTCCTTAGTGGAATGAGTAAAATATTGGTATAATTTTTTGAAGGGCTATAAGCAAATTGATAATAATAGTAATTATATTTGTCGCAATCCTAATATTGCTGTAGCGCTGCTTCAGATAGAAAATAATTAATCTTAAAATTAATATATCACGGGTCAAAATAGTTGCTAAATAGTCTGTATTATATAATAGTTATTCGTCCCTTGTACTAGTATCTGATTGTTACTTTTGGGTCGGGGGCTATATCTAGGATAGGAAAGCCGGTGAGAATTTGTAATCGTAGCTAGTACAGATCCATTGTAAATATTTTGTAATTATTATTTCGTATTTTTTTTTTTTTTTGCTATGGGATCGCTACGATATTTGTATTTATATTGTAGTATTAAGTGTTCTTATGTTTATACATAATTTGTTTTAAAATTTAAACTTTGATGTTGTGTCTTAATGCTTGGGTATCCATTAATTCCAGAAATCTGATAGAAAAGTATAGAAAATATTTCATATTTTCCAGTACATATGTGTAACAAAGTATCTTTATTAAATATTATTACTAAATTAATACATTTTTATTGGTTGAGATTTGAGAATTAATCTGATAAAATATATATTTAAAACTATAGCGATCATATGGCCAACAAATGAGAGAATGATTTAATTATAAATTTAGTATTTAGTTAGTTCCATTTATTGCACTTTGACTAATGTTACGAGTGGACGTAAAATCCCTTCTCCACTCCTGATATTTGGATGCCTTCCCAGTTGCTAAGATTATAATCAAAATTTGTTATAAATAAGTATTTCATTTAATTAAATGTTAATGGTTATGTTTTCCCATCACATCTCTACCAAAACATGGCTCTTCAATGCCATCTCACATACACATACAGGAGCGGTATGTACAATCTAGCAACTCAATGATTCTTTACTATTATAGTATACTAGCGATGGTAATCTCATCCTTTATTGATGTGTTAAAAGGGAGAAAGTGAGTGGAAATTTCACCTCTTCTTTTAATTAAGTAATAAGACTTTAATATTTATTGTGAGTCTAATTCTTGAGGTTCTCTGCATGGATTACCAACCAATTTAATTAACCTAATCATCAGAAATAATAAACTGAAATTGTTGTAATTGCCACGAGAGATCAGAGATCATATAGCTGTGTGGATTCGTAGGATCATATCTGTGAGTCTGTGAAGAAAGGTTGCTTTCAATTTTTAATAATTTGTCATTAATTAATTTGTGTAATAATTACTGAGTTCAAAAATAAGAACTAAAAACACGAATTATAATTTAAATTATTATTATTTTTCTTTTTGGAAAATTTTAATAACTTGCTTCCCTCACGGACTTATAATTTTCCAGGTGTTGATAATCTCGAGTTGACACTACAGCTAATTGATATAGTTACAGTTTGGCACCTGAATGAAAACATCATTACACATGTAAATCTTTCTCTCTCTGTCACTTCCTCTGCACCTACATCTCCATATGTCTAAGTGAAAGCTTATAGTAGTAAAGGAATGGTTACAGCAATAGGAAGAGTTTGGCTGGCTTAACGCTCGGCTGGAAGAAGATGGTGAAGGTTACAAGAAGTGAGATTTTTCTGGCCAACGTGTTCTTAGAGGGTTTTCTGGGTTGTGGAGCTACAATAAGGTTACAATATATACATACATATATATATAAAATTATATTATTATATTATCGCAAAATATTTTAATATAATTAGTAAGTGAGAAATTTGCTATAATTGATAGAGATAAATGAACAAACCTCTAAATTTGCTTTTTTTATTAATAAATCAAAATTCACAACATAATTTACAATTCCAGACTAGTTTTTTTTATAGTATAATCATTCTTTACCAAATAGTTCTAGTTTATATAAAAAGCTGCTTCTGTTTTAAATTACTGTATAAACACGCACACCCACACAAGAATTTTAAATAATGTTTATTTTAATTTGTGAAATCTATAAAAATTTTACAATCATTTTAAACGTCAATGTTTGGTAAAAAAGACAATATTATTCCCTACTAGTATTTTATGTCACAACAAATATCAATAACAATTTCTTTGAAGACACATCACAATCTTCAATTTTATATTTATGTTAAACTGTAATTTTAGTCACAATTTAACAAAAGACTTTTCTGCATCATTTAATGTTAGTAGAAAAGGTAGGGCTTTTAATCACGTTCATTTTAAATAATGCAGCTTTTAAATAAACGTTTAAAGATATAAACAACAAATAAAACATCATATAAATTTGTAATTTTTTACTTACATTAATTTAAGTTATGTCATGGATAAACATTTTATGATCTATTCAAGTGGCACTGTTTGATGAAAAAAATCATTATATGCTAAACATGTTTTTTTAAAAATAATTAATATTATCAGAAGCTTGAAATGAAATGAGACATTACAAAACATACGTTTTCTATCTAAATATCAAAACGTATGAGTTCAGGTGTAGAAATTTAGTATTTAATTCAGTGTTACATTATTGCAATATCCACAATAAAAAATATGGTTTTATCTATTCTTTTTTTTATTTAAAAAAATGTAAATTATATATTACGTTTTTGTTTAATTTTTAAAATAAACATTTTAATATTCCATTGTTTTAAAAAAATAAATTTAGTAAAATAATTAAATAAAAAAAGTAATTTCTATTTGATATTACTTACCACCTCTTTCTTCATTCTCTACAACTTCAAATTTTTCAAGTATCCAAATACTATTTTCATATTCACAAGCTATAATTGAAGAGGAATCCATTACTAGTAGGGTTAAATTTAAAGAAAGTTGTGTCGAATCTCTTATTTCAATGGCTCGATATTTGTAAAGACCATAGAATTCAAAATTTATATCAGGAAAAATTTGACTTCTTCCAATAATCTCATCATTTCTACCATGATGTATGTCATATTGGTGCCATATAATGTAGCTGTAACTAATTCCTTCTAAACAATGAAGTAGTATACTTTCTCCTTCGACATAAAATTTTAATTCCAACATTTCTATAAAAAATATTTTGAATAAAAATGATGAGTACAGAAAATTGATTAATATATTAAAACTATCAGTAGCAAAGTACTCAAGTACAGTTCTTTACTATTTTTCTACAGTGCTAAATATTAAATAAAAACAAAGATTATCTTCAATTATATTATCACATAAATAAATAATACTTCTATAAATGTAGAATATAATATAACAATTCGTCAATTGTTAATACAGAGTTTCTTTAATATAAATAAATAAAATAATAACTAAATAATATTTCCAAGTGCTTTCAACTCTTATGAGTCCTATCAAGGCAATGTAAAAAATTCTATTTTCTCCTAGGTGATGAATTTAACATTTCATTGTATAGGCCAGGAACAACTAATCAGAAAGCTGGTTAATTTTCAGAGCACAAGATGAATTTTGTATAAGATATGATTCTTTAATCTTATGTTTTTTATCATGTGTTTCTTGCATTAATATTGTAAAATCCTTTGGACTATATATATGGTTAGTACTATTTTGGTGAAAATAAAAAGCTGAAGAAACTGTATCATCTTCTCTTGCTCTATTATATATATATATATATTTATGTTGTTGAAGGCAATATTTAATATTTGTTTTGGTTTCTCCAACATATATTGCACTACATTTTTTAAAAGCTTTCACCATATCCACCCAGGCCCAGTCTTTATCTGTGGTCTTTTTCAGTTTAAGTAGCGTAGTTTGTTCCACATATCACATTCCTGAATAATGTGGGAAATTGTTTCATCAGTTTTCCTGCACAGTGGACACACCAGATCCATTTTATACCTCCATTTGTGGTGAAGGAATGCAGCAGTTGGTAGGGCCTTGAGGTTAACTTTAATTATAAAATCTACTAGTTTTGCCTCCAGCTTCCAGAACTTTGTTAACCTTGCAAGCTGCTTGATCCCTATCTGGAATCTAGTCTCAGTGATGAGACTGTTGCCCTTAATTAAAACATTAGTGTCCCAATAGGAAAGCTTGCCATTGAAAAGGGAATTGGACATTGTTAGATTTTTAGTCACAAGTGTGACCTGTTGTTGTAACCAAATGTTACCCATTCTTGTGGGGGGGGGGCAGTCAGTGGGTTCAACCTCATTTATTGGTAGAGGGTTCTCCCTGTTTGGATTATCCTGAAAAAGTTTGGTTAAAATATTGTGGGCTTTCTGGATTAAGAAGGTATTGATTGAATGGAGTCTGAGCCCATTTTGTGATTTAGGCTTTTGAAGGGAATTGGGGTCAATCACTGCTGTACTCACCCCCCACAAGGAATCCTACACTGAGTCTGCATCTTTTTTATAAAAGACTTAGTAGGGTAAAAGCCGGCCAGAAAATAAGTGATTTTGGGTAGCACAGCTGCGTTTAATAGTGCGACATTCCCCAACAAGGAAAGTGGGACCTTGGTTAAGGATGTCATTGTGTTCTTAACCTTTGTGAAAATATTTTCCTCCAGCTCCTTTCTCATGATGCTAGGAGAGGAGGCCAGGCTAAAGCTGAGAAACTTCTGGGGGAGGGGTGCTTGGAATCTTCCCTGGATCTGTTTTCCAGTTCTGATCGATCACATGGCCAATTTTGCTTCATTAAATTTTAGACCTGATTCAGAAACAAATTGGTCCAAGAGTTCCTCCAGCCTACCAACCTCATCCTATGATGAGAGAAACATGGTCAGATCATCCATGTAGGATACGTGGCAGACTCTCTCTCTAAGCAAAGGAATGGCAATTCCCTTAAGGGATGCCTCAGTGTAACAGCAATGTGTTAAGGTAAGCCATGAAGAGGAGTGCAGTCAGTGGTGAGCCCTGTGGTATTGAAACACAGGGATGAAATCCTGGAGCCACTTGACCATCCAGTAAGAGAAAGATTTCACTATTCTGTAGAAGATTCTCAATCATTTGGAAATATGCCTGGAGCATTTGGAGTTTCTCCAGTACACTGAGTAACACATTGATCCACACACAGTCAAAAGCACCAGCAAAGTTGAGTTGGACCACAACTGGCCAGACCATTTTATTCCTGTGTCATGATCCACTATGATGCGAAACTGACTGATGGCTTTTGCAGTCGAGTTCCCCTTCTTTGCAAACTGGAAAACTGACAGTTTATCAGTAATGATTTTCTGTATGTCTTCTTTGATGAGGTTTTCAATTGTTTTAACCAGTAGTGAGATCATGGAAATGGGTCACAAATTATCCAGCTCACATGGCCCCTGGGTTTTTTTGAGGAGGGGATCATTGCGACAGGGTAAATCCCACTACTTTCCCACCTGCCATCAGCTAGTATATCCACCATCTTCTTAACAATCAGTTTTTTGAATGAACTCAGGTGCAGCAAAAGGAATTTTGGGATTCCATTTAGCCCAGCTTGTGTGCCATCAGGAAAGGCTCTAAGTGTTGCTAGGATTCGGGTCTCAGTTATTTTGTGTGGTGGTGTATTTGCAATAGAGAATGTTCTCCCAATTTTGTGAACACCATCAGGATTAAATTTCTTAATGTAATGCTGTTTAATCCTGAGCAGCATGGATGCACCAACATACTTGTTGCCATCTACCTCAATTGACCCTGGTGCCCTGGATTTGGTGTTTGCTCCAAGGGCCCATTTAAAATAACCTCGGGTCCAGCAATGTTGGTGGTCAATGAATTGCTAAGCTCTTTTAATTGAGAGGTATTCAGCAACTTACCTCTGTATAAGACTGTCTTTAATTTTGAGTTCAATTATTTGGGGAATATTATGAGCCTCATATGGCATATGTTGTAATTTTTATGCAATATGGTCCAGTTCACTTATTAAGTGAACTGGACCTTTGGACTTTTGAGTGGAGATATTGATGCTGTCACCAAAGGATTTAATGACTAATCTCCAGCCTCTTATTGCAGGCAGGGACAACAACTTAATTCTATTCAAGGCAATGTATGCCTCAGATACCAATTTAGTAGTTATATTTGATTTAGTTAGCATGTGACTGGTTCTTTCTAGGGGGGTTGTAGGTTGATCATCATTAAGTACCAATATTTTCACAAGCACAGCATGATGATCTGAGAAGGCCAAGGGGCATAACTTTGCCTCCATTCCTGAGATTAAAGTTGGGGATACATATATCAGGTTGATCAATGAATGGGCTGACTTAGTATAAAAGGAATAATCTCCTTCACAGAAAAACCATTTACCATTCACAAGAGACTGGCTAAGGCAGCCTGCATATTTTGCTTGAAATTAGTCATATTTGTAATTATAATCACCAATTATCAAGGTTGGGAAATGGCTGGTTCTCAAGGTACTATTGATTCAGTTTATTGCACTAACTACAGTTTCAGGGTCTTTTGGAAGGTACAAATTTACTATGTTAAATGAGCATCCTTTATCCTGTATTATTGCAATTAGACAATTTAAATTGTTCATAAAAATTATAAAGGGGATGGATGATTTCTTATTTACGATTATAGCTACTCCGCCTGATGCAGTATCAGAAAAGGAGTAGTGTAGGCAACCCATAGTCTGTGATATATCAATGATTTTGTTACCAGACCAAAGGTATAATTTAGTTTTGCATAAGCATAGTATGTCTGGGTTGTGCTGTTTGAACCAATGTATCAGGGCATATGCCCTGTTAGTAGTGTTCAAGCCCCTTATGTTTAGTGATGCAATATACATTATTAACAACCTAATACCCACTTGATGATGAATTAGACTAATCTGAAAGTGGGTCCCCTGGGTCAAGCTCCCCCTCTACTGTGACACCAGGAATAGAGCCCCCCACTGATCCTGTGAGAGTAGAAGATGTTTCAATCACCTCAACTAGAGATATCAGTTCTGGGTAGTCATTTTCCAATGGGGTGATTTGCAAAGAGGAATCTTTTAGGTTGAGGGGTAGCGGGCCATTCAGATAGACTGCCTGTGTTATGTAATTTTGCAAGATCCCCCACAAATTCTGATTCATCACAGGCTATAGAAGGGGCAGATGATGGTTTAGGTCTCTTAGATCTCTTTGCCTTCTTGCGATTGGTACAAGTTGTGGTTGGTGTTACAAGTTTATCTTCTGACTCTTGCTTGAAATTATTCTCAAGCTGTGTATTCTCAGAATTTTTAGACATGAGTATATCATTGTCTTGGGTGACTGTCTGTTCAATTATTGCATTCTAGACCTACTATGATGATTCTGTTGCTTTGACTTTACTAAATAAAAGTCCCCTGAATTGAATATATTATTGCTCATTATATTATTTTCTTGCAATTTGGAATGAATTATCTGGGGTCCCTCTGGGTTATATCTGTGGAATTTTTTGCATATAGACCCACAATGTACACATTTTTGATCAGGGCAGTCACTCATTAGATGTCCCCTCTAGGAACAGGGGAAACACAGTGGAGAAACCCATCTCAGAATAATAGGTAGTGAGACCTCTCAGTACTCCACCAACCCAGGCACAACCAATGGGGACACAACTTTGGCAAGTAAAATTCTGAATTTTGCAATATTTGTCAAAATTTCAGCTCCAACATTACAAAGTTGTCTGTACCAAAAGATGTAATTTTTCCATATGGAGCAAGGATTTGTTGAAGATCTGATTGTTGAAATTCAACACCACAATTTTTAACCATTCTACTGATACACAAAGTCCATGGTCACCAAATACCAGCCTGCTAATGTTTTATGTGTGTTTTGAAGGCTTCCTTGGCAAAGAGGTTGGTCAATTGTATGGCCACATAATGGTCATTCAGGTAAAATAAAACTTTATATATGGAGGACCATATCCTCTTTGCCTTAAAGAGATCAAACAATGATTGAGTGGGGAATTTATAAAAGGATATGTTATGATCTGTTGAGGAGAAAATTAGTGTATTATTATTTCTGTAAGGTTGAACGGACCTCATCAATAAGGCAGGTTATGACAGATTAAAGCAATCATTGATGACCACATGGGATGTTGGAGTATCTTCTATAATTGGAGTCATTCCTGCTTCTTCTTCATGTGTGCTTTGGTCTTCATTGCTCGGATTTGTTATTATCATAATGTTGAGAGTTGAGGTTTGTAGGACTTGTGTGTTCTGTGCTTGCTGCAGTCATTCAAACATATGATAAGGGAGGTATGCTGCTTCTATTCTGAGTGTTATAGTCCTTGTTATATGTATCATTCTTACTTATTATATTTGAATTGTTTCCTAAAGCTGGAAAATCAAAATTGTACTTGCTACTGTGATTATTGATTCGGTTCATCTTTCTGTCTTCATTTGGTACCTTGTTTGATACTGACCTCATAATTTTAATGTTATCACTAGAGTTGGAAAAGTCAAAACTATATGAATTTGCTTTAGGGCTGAGGATAGATTTAGGGATGGTGTTTTTATTTGTCCTGTTATGAAGGTTATGGTAGTCATAGATATTTTCTTGAGACTGCATCTCTGGATCATCAACTTTGTCTACCAACAATGAGCAATGCAGGGAGTTTACTTTGGTTTTATTCTCTTCTATATGATTGGGAGGGGAAAGATTGTTAGAGTTTAAGTATAGCTTCACCCTAGTTTTGGGTTTCTTGGGCATTTCAAGCAGATTCTTTGTGTTTGTTTTGGATCATCTTTTGGGATAATAGTTGTATCTGGTATATTACAGTGAGTTGATAAATTTGCATTAAGGTTACTGTGATCCTTATTTGAGCTTGAAACGTTTTTACCTGTGGAAAAATTCATTGTTGTGGTCTTACAATTGTTCCTCAGTGGATCCTGTGAGTGTAAAAAAGGTTTAGCACTTTTATTTGGCCTTGTTTCTTTGATTTTAGGTTCAATTTTTAGTTCATTATGATCTAACGATTTTCTAAAAAAAAAATTTGCTGATGGTACTGATGTTCTGCTGGTTTTTGGCCAAAATCTTCCTTCATATTCATCCAAAAAATTGGTTCTTGGGTCATTTTTTATGTCTCACTAAATTGCAATTGTTTGATTTATGAATTGGAATTGTCTCGGTGATTTCTGGGGTTTTCCTTGTCTGCCATCTTTTCCTGCAAACTGCAACTTCCATTTCAACACCAAATTGTCATAATAACGGAAGTGCATTAGTTTTTGCTTTGTAACATTATTGTTCTAGGGCTTTCATACTGGGTTTTTTCACAGTAATGTTTCTTTTTGAACTGTTTATTGAATTATTACCATTTAAAGTCCCACGATCTACTTTATTATTTTTTTTTCTCGAAGTCAATTTCTGCGAATTTGCTATTTCCATTATTTTCACTGACATGATAATTAAAATCTGAGTTACTAGGGTTTTTTAAATTCAAAAATTGGAGAAAAACTGGAAATATCAAGAAGTCTATTCTTGTTTATTTTAGCTTTTTCACTTTTGCTCTCAATGGTTGCTTTTTTTCTTATAACCAAATGAATCTTCTAAACCATCTGCTTTGAAAATAGCCTTATTGAAGGCAGCCATTTCCATGCTCACATGCAATCGTTAAACTTAATTTTCCTCAATGAAAAATTAGCTTTTTTTTAAGAAGGTTTATAGAACAATAATGATACTACTTCTTATCACCAACTGAATCTTCTAAACCATCTGCTTTGAAAATAGCCTTATTGAAGGCAGCCATTTCCATGCTCACATGCAATCGTTAAACTTAATTTTCCTCACTGAAAAATTAGCTTTTTTTTAAGAAGGTTTATAGAACAATAATGATAGTACTTACTGATAAAACTATTGACTTTTTTTATCTTTTTCTTTTAGGCATAAATTAGACTATCTCAATTGGAGCCTTTGAAAGGAGATCCTCTTTTCAGCTTGTCAGCATGAGTTGACATTTATGGAAGGATAGCAGAAAATAACTTTTTTTGATAATAAAGAAAGAGAAAATATTATAACAGTTTTATTCATTACAGTTATATACAGAAGTTTGGTTTAATAAATTTAAAAAGATATGCAGTCTTAAGTATTTAAAGAAATTTGAGTTTTTATTATATAAACAAAAGCATATTAAATTGTGAAATAATAATCAACATAATAGTTCATTTATCTAAATATAAAGTTCCAGATAACATAAGTGAAATTTTATCATTGGGCCTAGATATGTATATAGTTCATGGAAAAATACAAAGGCTGAAGTAATTGCAGATGTGGAAGCAGCATACGATGGTATTATTACTAAAGAAAATATTATTAAAGTTATATCTCGAAAATTAATGCATTATCTAATAAATTGAATTATAGTAAACAGCAGGCTTTGAAAGATGTTAAATTATTTTTAAATAATAATCAGCTGATTTGTTCTAAGGAAGATAAATCTCATAGATTTGTGTTAATGAAAAAAGATACATATGAAATTAAACTTAGACAACAAATAGAAAAAAGATACATATGAAATTAAACTTAGACAACAAATAGAGAAATTGAACTTTATTAGAATTAAAAATTATAATACAAAGACTATGAAAGATAAGTTTGTTTCGAAGATTTTAAGAGCATGTGGTAAAATGTTTCTTACTAATAAAGAATATAGGGAAGTTTATCCATCGGCAACTTTTATTTCGCAAAGGTTTGCTAATGTAAAAACACATAAGCTTAATGCTCTTTTAAGATTAATGATGGATTTTACAAGGACATATTATCAAAAGTTTGCAAAAAGTTTAGTTAAGTGGATTTTAGATTTTGTTGGGTTTGGAAAATATACATTAAAATCATCATTTGATTGTGTTACTATACTTGATAAAACCGCTAAAGCTAAGGCATATGAGTTAATTTCATTGAATGTGGTGGAATTATATGAATCAGTGAATCAATCTGCATTTATTACAATTTTGAGAGATAAATTATGTGCTAAAGAAATGACACAGGAAAAAATGTCTTTCATTATAGATGTTTTAATTCGGATATGCAATGATATTGTTGCAGCACATGGTAGTAATTTATATACATTGGAAAAAGATGGCCAATGGGTTTATTAAGTAGTTTGTTTGTAGATAATATAGAACAGCAAATTGTACATCCCATATTAGTAAGAAAGGAGAACAGAGTATATTGCAGATATGTGGATGATGTTTTGATATATGGGCTAGCAGACATTATAAAGCAAATTTTTGATAGTTTGCAGAACGAGGATGGTTTAGTTTGGACAATAAAAAAAGAAAACAATTATAATATTAAATACCTAGATTTGCAAATATCAAGGGTAGATGATAAATTAGTATATAACATGGTTGTAAAACATATAGATAACAGAGGTTACATTCATTCAACATCGAATCTTCCTTTAGTACACAGATTAGCTTGTTTTAGAGTTTTTTAACATGTAATCAACGACTGTGTTCAAATGAAATGTTTAAGAAAGATAATATAAAATGTTATATGCAAGATTTAATACAAGTGGATTATAATAAACAAATGCTATTATCTATTGTATTGAAGCATTATAAACAATGTTATAATAGTGATCATATAAATATGAATAATAAAGCATGGATGTTATTATCTTTAATTCCCAATATTAATAAAAATATAATAAAGGTTTTAAGTCAAGATTTTCGATTAGCATGTAGAACTCCACCTAACCTTATTAGATTAATAAATAATTCTAAGGAAATAACAAATAAGGAGGATAAAAGCAGTGTTGTATTTTCTATTAGATGCCCACAAATAAAATGTAGTGCAGTATATGTTGGAGAAACCAAAACAAATATTAAATATCACCTTCAACAACATAAATATATGTATCATAGAGTAAGAGAAGATGATACAGTTTATTCAGCTTTTTATGTTCACCAAAATAGTACAGGCCATATATGCCAATATTAATGCAAGAAACACATGATAAAAACACATGATTAAAGAATCATATCTTATACAAAATTCATCTTGTTCTATGAATTCGAAATTAACCAGCTTTCCGATTAGTTGTTCCTTGCCAATACAATGAAATGTTAAATTCATCACCTAGGAGAAAATAGAATTTTTTACATTGCTTTGATAAGAACTCATAAGAGTTGAAAGTGCTTGGAAATATTATTTAGTTATTATTTTATTTATTTCTATTAAAGAAACTCTGTATTAACAATTGACAAATTGTTATATTTATATTATCACATAAAATAAACAAAATGCAAGCTTAACACATCTCAATATGACAAATTAAGATCACGAGGTTTTTCAAATGAAGCTAATTAAAAACATTGTGAAATGAATTAGATAAAATAATAACTCTAATATTTAGTAAACAAAATGAATTCATAAAGTATATTTAACCTCATGGCTGCAGTAAAGTTTTCTATTAACTAATTGAAAGGAGAACCTTTGATTTCTTTTTGAAAACATCCGAGCACAAAAATATCTTGTTTACTTCATGTTAATACTATGCAATTGTTTAATTAATAAAAAAATTAAAATTGCTGTCCAACAAGCTCAAGTCAGCATAATGATTGTAATGGATTTGTGATTTGCATTTAAGATGAAAAGACCATAATCTTGCTTATCAATTTCCTAATAATTCTTAGCTAAAATATCAGTTGTATTTTCATTTTTAAATGAAGACTTGCAATCATCTCAGAAAAGAATAATTGTGGATATTATTCCCAAGAGGCTGCAATATCACAAGAGAAGGCAGAATTTGGTTTTCAAGGATGGAAGGTGCTGAGAATCTCCTGATTACATCCAATCAATGATGCCATTTTTTAGATATCATCTACAACTATGGATTATTTTCAAGTAAAAAAAATTGACAAACTAAAATAATTGTCTAATATTAAATGGGACAATTTGTATGGTTTTTACTAAGTGAGTATGTTCTATCAGGGCTCCACTAGGTTATCTAAACCCAGACAAAGTTATGTACTATATCTACATACAATTGTACCTGGTTTGAAATCATTTGGTACCTTATTTATAACCAGATGTAGGATTTTGTATTTTAGGACCATATCACATTTGCACTAACATTAATAAAAACAAAAATACATCCCTATACTTTAGTTGTGCACATAAAATTTATTAGACAAAATTATCACTTAGATTTTAATATCATAAATGCAGTTCAATCTTCTCCTAACTTTTTTTAGCTCATATCAAACATTATTGATTTATGGCCACAATTCCCTCAACTTTGAATGATTTGGATGATCAGAATGGTGATTATTATCTTATAGTGACTCACAAATGATAAACATATAAAGTGAAAACCATTATTTATTTATGGTCATTAAACACATATCTAGATCAGTAATTTAAAACATGATGATGATGACAATGGTACTTCCATCCACAGCTTTCAAACTAATTTATAACATAAAATGTAGCTTTTATAAATTCATAATTATTTGACTAACTTTATTATATGTAAATTAGAACTTAACCATTAATATTCAACAGTGATGATGAATGATCATAATTAATAAAGCAATGAATACTCTTAATAAAAATATACACCTCTTTTAATAAAAAAAATTAACATTTATTACTGGACTACTAAAATATACTTATTATTTAAAGATATATATAATAAATTTATATGAATAACAGTGATGAGTTGTTTATATTTCAATCATAATTTTAATGATACTAAACTCTTCCCCTTTTCCCTTAATGACAGTATCCAATGTTTATAACATAGTAGAATGTTTGTGAATCAATTGGGATAGTAAATAGATAAAAAGTTATATCCACAAAAAGTATTTCCTTAAAAAACAAACACTCTTTACACACACATACATTTGTAACCTTATACATTTAAACATAACATATAAAACAAAATAATTAATTAAAAAAAGGTTAGTCAGATTCTAGAGAAGTAAAAGCATTTATAAAAATAAGCCTTAAATTAAGTGATTGAGATCACTAATCATTATTTTAACTTGTGTAGCTAGCATTTCTATCAATTTCAACATTCAAGATCCACAGCTATACATGTGGAAAATATAATTATATTACTGCATGTGTGTATGTGTTGATCCCCATTATGCATAAAATATTATTAAATAAAAAAAAACTTTTGAACATATCAACAACATATTTCATAATTTTAAATTAATATAAAGTAATACATTTCACACAATAAAATACATCAATAGGTATTATGATTTTCAGAATACATAATATCATTAATCAAGCAATAGCTATTATTACTGAAACTTCTTTTACTTGACTTTAGTTTTAAGGTTTAGAGATAATAAAAAAATGATAAAGAATTGGTTATTAAAATTTTTGTTAATAGTCACTGATATAATAAAAAAAATAATTAAAATTCATATCACCAGTCCATCTTTTAGTTTCTTGAGGCATACATTTTCCAGGATTTCAAAATCAGCTTGTTGAATGTTTATAGATTTTGCAGCAGCCACAAACACCAATCTGTAACATATGTATGTTTAACAATTTCAGCAGTTTATTGAAACAGTTCTATTCTTTTCTTGGCTTGGGCTTGTAATTCTTTTACTGTGATGATTATGGTGAAGTCCCTTGCTTCTATAGGAACTATTTGGTACTAAAATTATTGCTTCATTTCTTTTCAGCATAATTATTTTAATAGACTCAGGACATTTGCTGTTTTCATATATTTTATCACTTTGCTGGGTTTTAAACTCAGGCAATGCTATAAATGAAATAGCATGATCTGGCATTCTTTCAGCATTCTACTTATTTTAATTTTTGATTTAAAAATACAGGTGAATGATCAGTTTTTATATTTTATTTTTTACAATCAGTCACAAGGTGTATAATACTTTTGGCTCAAACTTTTTAGATGTGCATCGGTTAATAGATGGCTAGATTGAACATATATGTGCTTAGCCTGCCATTAGGCCATATGAAACTTTCCAAACAAAAATATATAATAAAACAAATAATGCTGGCTGGACAGCAATTCAATCTCATTTCCCCCAATTTAGCTTGTTCTCTCTCTCAAAAATTTAAATATATTTTTTTATCTTTAAGTGATTTATAGCCTTTTTATACAACTTAGTATTCTTTCAGGCTCCCAGATAGAAACACCTGATTTTTATTAGTTATACCATCTAATTAAAATTGACAATTGGTTTTAAATTTACTGTTAGTAAGAAACCCAGACTAATATAATTTCTTGGTAATTAACTGGTTGACTGGTCTTGAAAAAATCTATTACCTTAATAGCCTGACACTTTTTCTCAAATCTAGCCTCATTATCTTTATATTTTTTAATTAGCTCTGATTTAAATAATGCCAGCTGGATTGGTAAACTGAAATTCTAACCTTGTTGGTTTAATTACCATATAAGATAACTCTTTACAACAATACAGCTTTTGAAATTTTAAAATGATTTTAACAGAATATTCTTTAATATACATGTAACTAGGTTTATTTATATAAAATATAAGCACACACTCAGATATTCAGACATTCAGAAAAACTTCCTTATCAAAAATAATCTGAATGATTTTTACAAACTATAACTTAATATTCAAAACTAAATTACTAAAACTATTAGACTTAAATTATTGTTATAGAAAGAATAGCAGAATTTAGTAAGTATAGATCAATTTTGAAGAAAGTTAATAATCAAAATATGAAAAATGATTAACTGAACAGTTTGTGTCTACATACAACTGTTTTCATGTGTTCAAATCCTAACTTTTAAAGACATCTACTAAATAATTTAAGGTACATACCATTCTTTTGGTTTTTATCAATACAAAACAAACAAAGAGCATAAATATTCCCCCACACTCATTCTGTCCAAAACTTTAGGAAACTCAATCCTGTAGGGATTAAACTTAAGTGCTCTACAGCTTCCCCTCTTATACAAGAAAATGTGATGATGATTTTTTTCTGTATTTTATTTTATGCACATTATTGCAATTTATCCACCGGATAAATTGTAATGGGCACTATATATATATATATATATATATATATATATATATATAGTGACCTTCCAGGTTGGCACCAGGAAGAAATGTGGGAAGTTTACATTTGTGTTAACAATGGCTAAAGATAGTTATTTGAGAAAAATGAATTGTGATGTAATTTGCTAGTTAAAATTAAGATTTAAAAAATTAAAACTTTAATTGGGTGTACTGATTGGTAGAGTTTTGGATTATATATGTTTGGTAGTAGAAGAGGAGGATGAAAAACATCAGGGATGTTTGTATGTAATAGAAAAATTTACATGTCATAATAAGCAGAAATATAGATATATTATTAATTAAAATTTTCTTTTTTATATTTTATTTATTATTTACTGATTATGTATTGTTCATAATCTTACATTTAAAATGATAAAGATTATTTGTATATTAGTGAATAACATTTGTAAATTAATATTTGTTATTTTTATTTATTTATTATGTTTTATTCTGTTCAAATATTGTATTGTTAAAATTTTATAAGTAAAAATTTTGGCATGCTTCCAAAGTTGATTGTAATAAAAAACACAGAGGGCATGAGTGGAGAGAGACAAAAAGTTTAAAACTTGAAGGAAAGGAAAAAAATTCCAATGAAGAAGATGTAAAAAAAAAAGCTTAAAAGAATCAATAACTCTCTAAGAGTATTAGAACAAATAAAAAAACATTGTGAGGATTCTAATAATGAACCTGTGGAGAATTTTCTATTATACTACTGGAATAATATAAAAATGAGGAGATAACCTCCCCCCAGAGGGAAGCCAGCTCCAAATTTCTATCAAATGATGATCCATGTTCACTACCTTTAAAATGCCTGGATGTTATGTAAGCAAAGTAATTATGATTTATTTTAAAGTATTACCAAAAATAAATAATATCAGAATGACAAAATTTTTTAAAATAAAGCTAGCTAAAATTTTCTTATTAAACGCTATAATTAAACACTTGATTTTCAATTTTAAGAATTTTCTATCAATATTCTGCAAAATAAAATTTAAAATGAAAGAGTTTATCCATTTATCAAGAGGATAATTGGATAATTTTATATTGTATAACTTTGCTATTTGCGCATATATAATAAAATAATTCCAATGCATGCAAATGTTATTTACAATGCCTATCACAGAATTCTAGCATAAAAAAACTATTGTCATTCTTAACAAGTTATGCTTTAACAATTGGATAGACATTTTTTTATGTCGTAATTTACTGTTGTCTTTGAAATTGAGATGTATGTTTCTTTCAACTTTCAAATTTTTAAAAAAGCGTAACATGTAATCAATGGATATTGATAAGTATTTTTCATAATTACTTATAATAAATGTATAATCAATTTTTTTTTCTTTAAAAAAATGTAACTTCATATTATTATAATATAATCTATTATTTTGTATGATCTAGAAACTATATTATAGGTGATTATATATTCAGATGTGTGCGTGATGCTATAAATTATTATTTTTAAAAAATTGTATTTATTTGGCTTCAATTTCATTAATGGAGTTTATTTAAAAAAATAAAGAATTAAAACCTTGTCTGTTATAAGTTTGTTTATGTAGGAAGTGTATTGGGTGTAGTTGGAGGTAGAAATGGTCAAGGGATGATTAGATTATTTAGATTGAGTTTGGAGATAGTATTTAACCCTCACATATATAGGTATAAGAGTTTGGTTATTGTTTTCCCCTGCCTTTCTTTATTTTTGTATAGTTAAAGTTGGATGATATACACTGATTATAACAGATAAGTGTTGTATAAATTTTATAATATGTATAAAAGATGATTGATTTATGGCATGATCCAAGTTCTATAAATAAGCTAATAAAAAGAATGTTTTAAAAATACATTATATCTATGATATTATAAAAGTACACATGTTCGAATATATATGATTCATATATTAAATATTAGTCAATTTTGGTTTTACTGTAGAAGAAATGTAATTGGTTAGAAAGGTGCATAAAATAATATTTTTTTGTTTATTTATTATTTATTTTGTCTTCTATTTTTAATAAATGTTTTATTAAATTAATAGCCCATATAAATTGCTTGACTAAATATGTTTGATTTTCCATTTTTATACACAGAAATATATGGTTAACATAGCATAGCCCTAGAATATCGAAATTTGCCAGTATAAGTCAAGTTTTATTTAATTTGTCTGGAGTTGATAAATGTCAGTATTACAGTGCCAATAATATATTTTTCTTTGCTTAGAATAGATGGTGTTGTGGATATAAAAGGTACCCAACCCTCATCATTATCTATTCTATACTAAATATGATAATTGATAATTTTGCAATAGTTTTGTAATTGAATAAATGTGTGGCATATAATTAAATTAGTGTTACAGAATTGTTATCCATAAATGTTTTATTACTCTTATTTGCATCCTATATGAAGACCATATCCTATAACCTCAACTGAGCTAAGCCATAGACTAATTACAATATAAGAATCTTTTAAATAATTTTAAAAGCAATTTACAATTATAAATTTTATTCTATCTTGTATAGAATTGGTGCCTGGGCATTTATAAATCTAATAAAGTGAATAAGTGAAGAAGACAGAGGTTACATGGTGGGTTAAGTGGCTTACCTAACATTGACGCCTCGACATTTATGGGTTAAATGCTCGATATATTTATGGGTTAAGTGGTTACACAATGATTGGTGATCGGTTCATCTTTGTTCATATGTGTATTTTGTTCTTATTGGAGATTATATATTATACCTTCTATTATGAATGGCACACAATGTGGCAGGACGATTAGTTAATGATAGTGGAGTGGAATCACAGCCAGCATGCTGGATTTGATTGATGATTATTGTAGGTAGGGTTAAGTGGTGACTAACATGGATGGCTCGATATATACATACAGGCCACAGCTTCCAAGGGTTTAAATGGCTGTCCAATCACGGGATCTTGATTACTTAAGTCTCATATCTTGTAGAGTGTTTATATTTTTGTTGATATATATTGGCATATACCTGAGATGAGAAGTAATCCAGTAACATTAGAATTACTTTATTCCTGTTTTAAATATACAGTTATTGCAAAATTGGTTCCAAAATAGAATCAAGTTGGCAGTTTTTTTATTCAAGGATTTTTTTTATATCAATCTGGAAAATTACTAGAAATGTTTGATAAAATGGAACAAGGGGTAAATGGAGCATTAACTAACATTTGAACTAAGCTAACTAAGGTTTGAAATAAGCCAATACTTGAAAGATGTGTAGTAGATATATTAATGTCAGATATATAGTTTAAAAAACAGTTTTTATGTGAAATAAATAAATACAGCAATGAAACAGCTTAATTTTAATTTTAAAGCTATATAAATATCACAACTTATAGTAAGTATTAAAGTTGATAACATTTTTTTATATATGTATTTTGCTTGTCAATGAAATATAGCATTGCTGCCAGATAGGCATAGAATTATTGATGGTGTTCAATTATAAAGTAGTAATGTTGTTCATATTTGGAACATTTTTGTTATAGAAAGTCTATAATTTTGAAGGTTAAATAAAAAGTTTTGGTGATGGATGGGGAGTTTCTGTCATTGTCTTAAGTATATGGTGTGTTCATGTCACTGGTGACTGATTGTTCTTATTCACTGCTCCAACCCAAATTATGATATCAGATATAAGTTATCATGAAGCAATTAACAGTAGTCCTGCCATGATTTTGCCTCTAAGACTCCAGAGAGAGCAAGGCATAGTTCTTTCTAATATATATGTAATATTTATCTCTAAGACTCCCAAAGATGAGCAAGACAATATTTTATAAATAACCCATAAGACTTGGATGTAAGCAGGACATTGTGATAGTGTTTGTAGTAAAATATTATGGGTTGTGGTAACTTAGAGTGACTAAAGTGGGATGATCATCAGAGTGATCATGGAACATTGTTTGTTTTAAGAGCAGTAATGGAATTCTTTTATCTATTTCAAAATTATGAACTGCTAATAATTCTTTTGACTGTCAGTATCTGTTGGATCTTTAGAAGAATGGATGAATATATAACTTGAATATATAGCTCATTCTTAACAGGCAAGTTTCTATATTCTTATGCAAAGGTTGGCATTTACCACATTTAAGTAAAAATTGTATATCAGTTGTCATAGTAAATGCATGTCATCATTAATTTTATTTTGGTTGTAAATTTTTTTGGGGGGGTTATAAATGGTGGTTATAATATTTGAATGCACCCAACACAGCATAAAAATAAATGAACATGTTTAAATCATTTTGGTTTTTTATCAGTAATTTGAATTGGTGTAGTTTGTAATATAACTATAATGGATCATGTAAAATTTAATTAATAATTTCATCTATGTTTAGATTAATGTTATCTAGTTAAAACTTAATGTTTTCTTATCTACGTGTGTGTGGAAAATCGAACATTATATGGGAAAATAAAATTGTGGAAATTTTATGTCGTTTTAGGTAATGATGGTGAATTTGAATTGTTGGTTTGGTGGAGGTTGGAGCTGGTAAACCTTATTCTCTTTAAGTAGTATTAATAAATTTTTAAGAGATTATAAAATGGAAGAGTTTAGCTTATACAATAGTTTGGGTGGGTCTCAAGAGACACCATCTCCAGACATTGTTGCGATGTCCCCTGACTTTGAATCAGGAAATGAAGCTATAGATTTGTCATATGGAGAGTCTAGTAAGTTGAGAGATACTATCCCTAAAACCACAGATGGTGACCTGCTAATGTGGTTCAAAGAGATGTTTACAAAATTAGAGTTAGGTCAAACAGAATTAAAATCTGAATTAAGGGAACTAAAGTCTGGTGAAGTAGAATATAGAGAAATGTTAAATAAGATGTTAGTAGAATTAAAATCAGAATTAAAAGAAGAAATAAAGTCTAGATGGGTAGAGGATAGGGAAAGGTCAGAAGATATGTTTGTTGAATTGAAGTCAGAATTAAAATTAGAAATGATATCATGTCAAGATAAGTCAGAGGAAAGGATGGCTGAAATAAAGTCAGAAATGTCAGAGATAAAATTGGATTTTGAACTAGAAACAAAATTAGAAATACCAGATATGAAGCTAGAAATACAAGAGAATAGTAAATGTCAAGTAGTCAAATCAATATTGTTGGAGACAAGTGTTAAGAACTCACTACAGACAGTTAAAATATCTGATAATGATTCGATAGTGCTGTTTAAGAAAGAAATTAAGAAGGTTGTTAAATTAATTAGTAAAAACATTGGTTTAACCAAGGAAGAATTAAAGGCATACAAAGAACTTAAATTAAATCAAATAGAAAAGGGAGAACCTAAATCTGTAGAGATAGTTAGTAAGACTAGTGATCTATCTAATGAAAATAAGGAAGCAAGCTCAGAAGTTATTGAAATAGATGATAAGAATGTAAATGAAGAAAAACCAGATATTAAGTTAATAGATAGTATGGAAAAAGATAAACCATTGATGGATTTGGTAGATGAGGAAGATTTGTCAAAAGCCGAATTAAGTTGTGAAAGATTAAAGGACACTGTTCAGAATTTAGAAATTGGACAGTTAAGTTCTCAAGGGTTACACAATAGTGCTTTAGAGTTAGGAGAGATAAAAATGCATTATAATAAAATGAATGAAGGTGTTCAAACTTTAGAAGTTGAATTAAATTCACCAGAAAAAATTAAAATTAACTATCAAAAATCACTAGAAAGAACAGAACGTGTTTTTCAAAGTCAAGTGAGTTTAGATATACAAAGAGAAATAAGATTAGATTTTCAAACTACATTGCAAAACATAAGAGCAATGAAAGCTGTTTCTCTAAGACATATACAGGAAATGAAGCAAACAGTAGTAAAGATACAAAGATAAAATCAAGAATTAGAAGTGCATAGAATAGAAATAGCAGAGAAAATTAGGGAATCACAAGAGAGATCACAAAAACAGTCAGTAGAGATGAGTGCAAATTTTCAAGGTTATCCCAAAGAGATAAAACTAAATACTCCTAGTCAGTCAGAAGAGGTAGACTTGATTTTGCAGAGTCAGTATACCAAAAATCAAGAATTGATTATAGAAATAGTTAGTGGAAATGAGCAAATAAATAAATAATCTGAGAAATTAATTGATATTAAGATAGAAAACAAAGTAGTTTCTCAGTTTGTAAAAAAAGTCAGTACAGATGTAGATATAAGAAAAGAACATGTGGTATTAATTAATAAAGAAGTCAGTAAAATTAAGGTAAAATTTAAGGATAAATTAAAAAAGATATTTAATGTAAATATTCTTAAGAGAAGAATTAAGCCAGAGAGAGATCGGGGAAAAGCTAAGGTTAAACTAAAAAGAGCAAAAGGAATGTTGACAAATGTTGTTTATCTAAAAATGATTAAAGAACATGTGGATTTGGTAAATATAAAAGTTGGTAAAGTGAAAATCAAATGTAAAATTAAGAATACAAAGAAGTTTGATTTAAATTTTTTTAGAAAAGTAAAGCTTAAATGTAAAAGTAAGAAGAAAACCAAAGTAGATTTTGTGAGAGAGATAATTAATCATAATAAACATATAAGAAAATTAAAGTAAAATTTGAAGAGATGAGTAGAGAGAAGGTTAAGATAAGTTATTTTAATAAAGGTGTAGATTATATAAGAGATATTGGGAGAGCAAAAGTCAAATTTAAATTAATAAATGAAAAGATAGATAATTTAAATCTTTGTAGAAAGATTGTTGATGAAAAAGAAATTGGAAAAGCTAAAGTCAAACTAAAGAAAGTAAACAGAAAGTTGATCAATGTCATGGATTTAGAGACATCCAGAAATAAAAGGATCGAGCATAGAAAGGTAAAAACTAGACTAAAGAAGGTTGAGATAATGTCTCTTAGAGATAAACTTGTCAGAAGAAAGGAAATAAAAAATAATCGAGAAAGGTTTAAAGTTACTTATAGGGCTCACAGTTTGATTTCGTATCCTGCAAGACATGATTAATAAAAGTTATACATATTGTTCAATATAGAATTTAGTTATTTTTTTCTTGCTTATTCAATGTTGCTAAAATATAATAGGAACAAGTGTTTGTAAAAGCATTAAATGTTTTTATTGTTTCATGTTTATTCGAGAAACATAATTTTCTAATTGTGGAATGATCTTAATATAAAATTTGATGTGCTATTAATATTGATTGTTGTTTATCCAATTCATTTTTCTTTCATAAGGGGGAAGGATTGTGACCTTCCAGGTTGGCACAAGGAAGAAATGTGGGAAGTTCACATTTGTGTTAACAATGACTAAAGATAGTTATCTGAGAAAAATGAATTGTGATGTAATTTGCTAGTTAAAATTAGGATTTAAAAAATTAAAACTTTAATTGCGTGTACTGATTGGTAGAGTTTTGGATTATATGTTTGGTATTAGAAGAGGAGGATGAACAACATCAGGGATGTTTGTATGTAGTAAAAAAATTTACATGTCATAATAAGCAGAAACATAGATATACTATTAATTAGAATTTTCTTTTTTATATTTTATTTATTATTTACTGATTATGTATTGTTCATAATCTTATATTTAAAATGATAAAGATTATTTGAATATTAGTGAATAACATTTGTAAATTAATATTTGATATTTTTATTTATTTATTATGATTTATTCCATTCAAATATTGTATTGTTAAAATTTTATAAGTAAAAATTCTGGCACATTTCCAAAGTTGACTGTAATAAGAAACACAGAGGATGTGAGTGGAGAGAGACAAAAAGTTTAAAACTTGAAGGAAAGTAAAAACAATTCCAATGAAGAAGATGTAAAAAAAAGCTTAAAAGAATCAATAACTCTCTAAGAGTATTAGAACAAATAAAAAAACATCGCGAGGATTCTAATAATATACCTGTGGAGAATTTTCTATTATACTACTGGAATAATATAAAAATGAGAAGATAACCCCCCCAGAGGGAAGCCAGCTCCAAATTTCTATCAAATGATGATCCATGTTCACTACCTTTAAAATGCCTGGATGTTATGTAAGCTAAGTAATTATGATTTATTTTAAAGTATTACCAAAAATAAATAATATCAGAATGACAAAATTGTTTAAAATAAAGCTAGCTAAAATTTTCTTATTAAACGCTATAATTAAATGCTTGATTTTCAATTTTAAGAATTTTCTATCAATATTCTGCAAAATAAAATTTAAAATGAAAGAGTTTATCCGTTTAATCTTATATCAAGAGCATAATTTTATATTGTATAACTTTGCTATTCGCGCATATATAATAAAATAATTCCAATGCATTCAAATGTTATTTACATTGCCTATCATGGAATTCTAGGATTAAAAAAAACTATTGTCATTTTTAACATATTATGCTTTAACAATCGGATAGACATTTTTTTTATGTTATAATTTACTGTTGTCTTTGAAATTGAGATGTATGTTTCTTTCAACTTTCAAATTTTTTAAAAAACTTAACATGTAATGAATGGATATTGATAAGTATTTTTCATAATTACTTATAATAAATGTATAATCAATTTTTTTTGCTTTAAAAAAAACAAAAAACAATGTAACTTCATATTATTATACTATGTTAATCTATTATTTTGTATGATCTAGAAACTATATTATAGGTGATTATATATTCAGATGTGTGCGTGATGCTATAAATTATTATTTTTAAAAAATTGTATTTATTTGGCTTCAATTTCGTTAATGAAATTTATTTAAAAAATAAAGAATTAAAACCTTGTCTGTTATAAGTTTGTTTATGTAAGAAGTGTATTGGGTGTAGTTGGAGGTAGAAATGGTCAAGGGACAATTATATTATTTAGATTGAGTTTGGAGATATTATTTAACCCTCACATATATAGGTATAAGAGTTTGGTTATTGTCTTCCCCTGCCTTTCTTTATTTTTGTATAGTGAATGTTAGATCATATACACTGATTATAACAGATAAGTGTTGTATAAATTTTATAATATGTATAAAAGATGATTGATTTATGGCATCATCCAAGTTCTATAAATAAGCTAATAAAAAGTATGTTTTAAAAATACATTATATTTATGATATTATAAAAGCACACATATTCGAAAATATATGATTCATATATTAAATATTAGTCAATTTTGGTTTTACTGTAGAAGAAATGTAATTGGTTAGAAAGGTGCATAAAATAATATTTTTTTCTTTCTTTATTATTTATTTTGTCTTTTATTTTTAATAAATGTTTTATTAAATTAATAGCCCATATGAATTGCTTGATTAAATATGTTCGATTCTCCATTTCCACACACACATATACATATGGTTAACATAGCATAGCCCTAGAATATCTAAATTTGCCAGTCTATATCAAGTTTTATTTAATTTGTCTGGAGTTGATAAATGTCAGTATTACAGTGCCAATAATATATTTTACTTTGCTTAGAATAGATGGTGATGTGGATATAAAAGGTACCCAACCCTCATCATTATCTATCCTATACTAAATATGATAATTGATAATTTTGTAATTGAATAAATGTGTGGCATATGATTAAATTAGTGTTACAGAATTGTTATCCATAAATGTTTTATTACTCTTATTTGCATCCTATATGAAGACCATATTCTATAACCTCAACTGAGCTAACCCATAGAGTAATTACAATATAAGAATCGTTTAAATAAGTTTAAAAGCAATTTACAATTATAAATTTTATTCTATCTTGTATAGAATTGGCACACCTGGGCATTTATAATTCTAATAAAGTGAATAAGTGAAGAAGACAGAGGTTACAATATATATATATATATATATATATATAAAACAAAACTACTGATTGTCTTGCGTTGTTAGCCGAGAGGTATCGCAGCCGCCATGCAAGCAAGTAGTTGGTTGCAGACGGTTGTGGGTTCGCATCCCGGCCGATGCTATGACATATGAAAAAAAAAAAAAAGCCAGAGTGATACTACCTGCTCTTTGGCTTTTATTGGTATTTATGCTTAGTTCATTTATGTAATTTTAAATGAGGGATTAAATTCGATCTACTGATTGTATACATGTACAGAATAAATTCACATGGGCACATTGTTTTCTTATTAATATTAGCATTATACCAAATATTTTGAGTGGATTAACACCAGTCTTTATTTGTAAAGGAGAGCTTAATTTTGCCTTAAAAATAATTTTTAAAATGAAAAAGCTGTTTGCTTACAACTTTTAAATACATATTTCTATAATTGATAGCTATTTTGTATACTGTATTTTTTATATTTAAAACTTTCCATATAAAGTTTATTTTTTAATTCAATTGTAAAATACATAGAAACATTTCCCTTTTTTTTATAATATCAATAATTAACTATCAAGAGATGTGTTTCATCGAGGCAAGCAATAAACATTTGATATTTTAATGAAGAGTGAAATAATAATTTCCATACTTAGAAGGTAAAGTATATCCTAATAATGTACATTTCCACTCATAATTTGTGAAAATATTTTCACACACATACATATATATGCACACATACATGCATGCATACACAAACACACATTACTAAATCAAATAAAGTGACCATTGCCTACTTAAATCACTACTACTAAGTCATAGTCACGTTTTACAGCCAAATCTTGTCAATCTTTATAAGAAATAATTATGTTAAGTTGAAAACTGGAATTCCATTTTCTATCAATATTGAATTGACTTTGAAAATGATAATCAAGATTTAGTTGGAGTGTAACACCTGCATTTATTAGAGCCAAAAAATCATGTAATGACTTCTGTAAAGTTTTCCAGTTTAGAATTTTCTCTAAGTAGAAAGACATACTATTCTCTGAGTGTAAATTTTCAAAACCTTATATTTGGTACTGCCAAAAATTATGTAATAATATCTCAGAACCATCTGAATCATGTAATAAATATATGAGCAGTCCGATATTTTACATTCTGGGTAATTGAATCAAAAAGTCAATATTTATTTAATAAAACAATACATGGATATAAATGATATTGCTTATAATTATACTTATGCTTACAAATATTATGTTTTTCAATGAAATGTATGCATAATGTAGATAATTGTAAGTACAATCTGAATACCCTTAAACATGGTAAATAAACTATTCCAATAGAATATAGCCACCCATTCGCCATATTCTTTTAGATATCACACTAGTCCACATGACTATTTCATTAGATAGATCATAAAAACACTATAAATTTTGTAGATGCCCCAGTTTCTATAAAATTTTCTACATTAAGCTGGTTATTCCACCAAGAGATATAGAATATATCTTCAGTAAATTGAGCATGTATTTTTTTCCTAAATAAATAATAATGCAATCAAAAATGGTACCAAATATACTTGTAATAAACAAGAATATAAATTTATAGAGAATGATAACTTTAAATAATACAATGGAGAATAAATAAAAAATATTGTATTTTAAAATAAAATATTTATATAAAAATAATTTATTGGAAGTTTTTATGTAATTATTATTTTCACAACAATTTAATTAAATAACATTAACAACTAGAAAAAGAAATAAACCTATAAAATAATTTGCAATTATAAATTCACATCGTTCATTTCAAAAATTGAAGGCTTGATTCTCATTATGAGCTAAAGAATTACATAATAACAATGTTTATACATTCAAGTGTTGGTAGCCAAGAGGTCAGTGCAGCTATATTGCAAGCTAGTAGTTGCTTGCAGATGGTTGTCACGGGTTTGCTTCCCAGTCGATGCTTTGACATATGGAAAAAAAAATAGAGCTTGTGTTTCTTAGTGTTGTATAATAAATATAATTCATATTTTAATTATTTCCTAAGATATATTTCACATAACACACCAACCGTAAATAAAGAACTGCCTTGCTGTGTTGACACAGCTGATTTTTATTCTGCAAGATAAGTTAAAAGTTTTATATATTTTGAATAACATCTGGATATAAATTTCTGTTGCTTGGGAATATTTTTTAAGAGAGTGGAAGAGAAAAGAGAGTTGGGGCAGAGACAGATAGATACAATTAGATTTGGAAAGACAGAAAAGATATTTTAAATATAAAAAAAAAATATTTTTTTTTGTTTATTATAATGAGGCCTTAAAACTAAAGCAAATATAACATTAGTTGGGTTTTAGGAGATTAGTCTTTTTTTTTTCAATTTAAGTGAGAGAGTGATTTATTTAAGAAAGAGAGTAACATTGAGATGCAAAGGATCAGGGGAACCTGTGTTTCTCAGTCTACATTATAAAAAAAAATGTATAAAGAGGTTTGGAGAATGATAAAAAAATCATCAATTTAAATATTGAGTAGGGGAATTTGAAAAATAAGGAAATATGATGGATTACATATATATTCCACAATGTATCTATAATGATCAGAAAAAAACTAAACATAGTTTGGTAGCATGTAATGTATGTGATAGAGTTTTTAATATGAAGTGCTTAAACAAGACAAGGAAAGTTATAAAAGATGTATGGTTTTGTAGATCATAATTAAATATGATAAAAGAAATGAACAAATGATTTTTAAGTGTAGATAATTTAAAAAAAAAGTCAGAGGAAATGGAGAAAAATGTAGATAAGAATGATAGAATGGAGTATATATTTAGTAGAATGACAAAAGATATGGATAACAAAATGAATATGGGGATATCTAGACAAAAAATAAGTAAGATAGAGGAAGAAATAAAGAATGTGGAAGTAAAATTAATAATGTTAGATATGAAGTGTAGGCAGATCAAGGAATTAATGAATAGATATGTTAAGGAAAAAATAGATAAGAAAGTTTAGAAGGTTGAATAGAATGTTACAGATGAATTAGGGAAAGTAAACTATGAGCCAGTCTTGATAGGGGATTTGATAATTAGAGGATGTGGAGATGTAATTGCAATGAAAAAGAGAAATAGGTATGTAAGAGTATGTTTTCCTAAAGCTAGAATTAGGGATAAAATAAATAAACAGGTAAGTAAAAAAGTTTATGCTATGGTGGGTGCAAATAATTTATCAGAGCTACCAGAGAGAGTATTTAATGCATACAAAGAATTGATTAGTAATTTAAATAAGGTTAAAGAAAGTGTAGGAGTAGTAGGATAACTATCAGAACTGACAATAGGTATATATTATATAGGGCAAGTTCTATAAATGAGATTGAAAAAATTATGTGGTAGAAAGATTGCTATGTTTGTGGATGTGTGGGATTTTTTTTATTATTAAAAGAGAGATATACTATAAAGATGGATTGAAATTAGTAAAAACAAAAAAATGAAACATTAAGGGGTTTGATTTATAAAAAATGTTATAGTTTTGGAGAGATATAAAGTGGAGTAGCGTTTTAAGTTACAATATTATAAAAAAAAAAGATTAAGAATGGACAGGATGTAAGAAGTAAACAATAGGTAGCTGATCCAGATATAAAAGTAAATGTGGAGAAAGAATGGGCCTGTAAAACTAGTAATGAAAAAATTAATTATAAATCTAATAGAAAAAAAAGAATCAAAAAATTTATAAAAAGATAGTAAGGTAGGAAGAAATTGTTAAAATTGGATATTTAAATATGCAAGGTGATAGGGAACCACAAGAGTGGTTTGAATTAAAGAAAGCAATTAAAAATGAAGGGCTTGAAATATTATAAATAGTGGAAATACATCTAAGAGAAGAAGCAGAATCTATATTGCAAAATTTAACATCGTAGGGTATAAATAGAAAAAAAAGATGGTGGTTTAGGAGTTATATCAAAAAAATATTTAAATACTGTAAACTGTCAAGAACATTTGTGGTTTGAAATGAAGTTAGGAAGACAAGAATGGAGGTGGCTATAGAGTACTATATGACCACTGGAGATAATCAAACTATAATATAGTGAAACATTATCATATATGAATGTCTATTTAAGGGTATACAGAGTTTCAAAAAAAGAGAAGAAAGTAATGGTTATAGGGGATATGAATGGGCATGTTGAAGAAATTGATGATTTGAATAACAAGAATGGACAGCTTTTGAATTTTTTTTTATCAGAGATTGAATTGGAGCATTTGAAATTTATCAAATATTTATGAAAAACAATACACATGGTCTAAAAATAATATATTTCACAAATAAATCATGTATTAGTAGATAAAGAGAATATGAATAAAGTATGAATATTTAAAGTATTTAATAATGGACAAAAAGTATGTAATAGTGATAATAATTTCTTTATAATAGAAATGGTTAGTAATGTGATGGAAAATAATAATAATATTAGAAAGGGTAGTGAAAGATGTGGGTGGAGAGTGAATACTAAGAATAAGTTAGAAGAATATAAAATAAAAGTAGCAGAGATTATGGAAGAGTTTGTTGGGAATTAATATGAGGACTGACATTGTATAGAAAAAGTGGCTAATATGATTTAGATGAGAATATTCAGAAGAATTAAAGTAACAGAAAAGTGAGAATTAGTAAAAGTGTAAAAAAAGAATAAAGCATGCAGATAATATATAAGTACTATTAAATCAAAGAAAGTGAAAATGTTAATATTAAATAGAAAAACTATTTAAATAAACAGAAATTGGCTAAAATAGATAATTATAGAAATAGAATAAAATTAAATAGTAAATTATTAGAAGATATTAATAAAAGTGGAAGAGATGGGAGTAAAAATATTGGAAATATATTAAAAGAAGAAATGTAGGGAAGAAAGTAATAATATTACTATATGATGAGGAGGAAAAAGTATAGCCATAGGGAACAATTAAAGACAAATAAGTATGTAAAGGAAATATAAAAGATATTAGTTGTAAAAGACAGAGTGATAACAAATGTAAAAGCATATATTGATAGAAATATTAGTTTTACAGAAAATGAATTGAATAAGGCAGGGAAAAAGTTGAAAAGTGGAAAGGCAAGAGGTTTTAATGGATGGATAGCAGAGGTGGTGATGAATTTGCAAAACAGAGCAAAATTAAATCTATTATCATCATTTAATAAGATGGCACAGAAGACAGAATTTCCATATAGCTGTAATAATACAAGAATTGAGGCTATTATTTAATGCAAAGTATAAGGACCATAGAAAGATAAACAATTATAGACTGATACTAATAATGTCAATATTATATAAAGTTTTTGCATATATCATGGCTGGAAGGGTAAATTAATGGATGGAAGAAAATAATATAGTGATAGAAATGCAAAGAGGTTTTAGAATAGATAGGCACATAGAGATAGTTTTTTTGTAATCACACAACTTATAAATATAAGTAGAAATACAGATAACCAGTTATATATGTTCTTTATAGATATAGAAAAAGCATATAATAAAGTAAATAGAAATAGATTATAGATAAATTTAGTAAATTTGGGAATGAATGGAGATTTAGTGGATCTTATTCAGAGTTTGTATGAAAATAATTACTATATGTATCAATTAAAAAATGTAGAATCAGTTAGAGTTAAAAATAGAGTGGGACTAAGTCAAGGATATCTTATGTTACATATTTTGTTTTTGTTATATTTGAGGGAAATAGAGATACCATTAATATATGGCAAGTTATACATTATTAGGTCTTTTATGCTAATATTTTTTGTGCACAGAAAGTTAGAAAGATATGAAAGTTGTGCTAAAAATTTGCACAGGGGTGGTTAAAGAAATGAGGATAAAATTTAGAGATGAAAAACCAAAAGTAATGACGATAAATGAAGGGGAAAAAGGAGAGAAAGAATTTGTCTTGGGGATATAAAGTTAAAAGTGGAGAATAGGCATAACTATTTGGGAATTGTCTTAAGTAATTGAGGGAATGCATGGTTGAACAGGAGAAAAAATTAATAAATGAAGCAAAGAAAAAAAAGGGATTGATAAAGAAATAACAATATTTTCATAATAATGATGGAGCAAGATTTGTATGGAAGAAAGTGGCTGTAGCAGGGTTAAATTTCAGTAATGATACTTTATGTGTTAGTAAAGGTATGTTAGATTACTTAGAAAAAATACAAAAAAAATAGGAAGACATGCATTAGATGGAGATGTGTGGATGGTAAAGGAGGCAATTCAAGGAGAAATGGGATGGTCATGTTTTTACACTAGAGATGAAAAAGCAAAATTAAAATGTTCCATAATTTATTGATAGTAAGAGATAAGCCAAAACAGTATGGTGAGAAAGATAGTATGGTATGCAAACAATTTGGATAAAGACTTTATGTCAGTATGCTCCTACAAAAAGTGGGTTCATTGCATTTGGCAGATTGTTAGGTGTAAAAGTGGTAAACAGTGAGGTAGAAGAATAGATGCACTAATAAAAAATAAGGAGCTGGAGAGATAGAGACTAGTATAAAGAGTATAAGGAGTTTAAATATATATAGAAATAAACAGAATATTGTGTACGTTAATTTATGAAAATAGCAAGGAATGTAGTCTAGTGTTTAAGGCTCAAAGAGGATTCTTAACAGCAAGGGAATATACACAAATGGAGAAATATGATGGATTTATTCTGCAAGTTATATAAGGAAGGTGTAGAAAAATATTTGGCATATGTTAATTGAATGTAAATGCTTACAAGCAAAAAGGGTATACATATTAAAGTTATGGGTAAATAAGTATAAACTAATTGATTATACAGAATGCTGGATTTGGTAAAAGATAAGGGGGATCTAGATATAAAAGGCATGGAGTGGAAAAAATGTTCTGGAAATGGAAAAAATCTAGGTTGAGAAATGGAAAGGGAAAGTAAGGTGGCTAACATGTTTTTCTGGACATAGTGGCTGAGAGATTCCTGACTTCAATAAAGGAATAGCCATATCACATCTCACCAATTCTTATAACAGTTTCCATATATATAAATAATTCAAGACTTTTTTTTACTATTATTAAAAATAATGTAGGTAGTTTAAACACAGACTTTCAAATCTTCTATACTACATCTAGATTCCAGATATGTAAATATTATTAAAATAATAAATATAGTGAATTTAAAATGGATTTCTAAGAAAATTTAATAATAGCATATAAATCGTTAGCTATTATTTTATTTACTATGGTAGTATAGAATAAACTTTGGTATACAAAAATAAATAAATAATTATAACACAAATCATTTCTAAAATAATTTAATTAAAAAAAAATTAAAAAGTAAAAGCATGGTCATGTAAATATTTACAAACAAAATGAATTAAAAAAATATGGAAGACCAAAGAAAAAAATAGAATTTTCCAATTAAAATCATGTTTTTTATTTTATCTTAAGATTCAGAATGTAATAACAATTTTATTTAATGATATATTGTCTTAGTTATTCTTGACTTGCTTTTTTACCTAATGTTACACAAGATGATTAAGGTTTTTATCTATAATGTAAAAAATTACATTTTATTATGAAGCCAATCTCACATATTTGCATCCTAGTTATTATTGTCTTATTTATATTGATTTTTATACAGTCTCTTTGATGCAATGTTGGAATTTCTGAAGTTGGAAAAAGAATTATTGAAAAATTCAGATTTCTGGAGTTTTAGCTCTCCAATCGAAATTTAAAATTTTCTTCTACCTGAAGTCAAAAAATTACTATTTTTAAATAGAAAATATTTTTTAATTATATTTTATCTGGAGCTTAGAAATTTATTACAAATAAAATATTTAATATTTAAAATACAATTATATTTTATATATAGGGGATGTGATTATAGACTTTGAAGTTCACTACAGTCAGCCTCTATATTTCATACAACAAATGCGCATGATTACACACATATGAAACAAATAAATGGTTTCCAATACACGTATTTTGTGCTGAACCAACATTCTCAATTGGTTTAGATTATCATCGCCCATACCCATATACATAATCAGCGCTCAGTTTATATGAAGAAAAAATATTGTTTTAGGCGAAAAAAAATTGTAGTTATTTATAATCAAATAAATCAAATGTTTATTATTATTATTATTATTATTATTATTATTATTATTATTATTATTATTATTATTATTATTATTATTATTATTATTATTATTATTATTATTATTATTATTATTATTATTATTATTATTATTATTATTATTATTATTATTATTATTATTATTATTATTATTATTATTATTATTATTATTATTATTATTATTATTATTATTATTATTATTATTATTATTATTATTATTATTATTATTATTATTATTATATAATGCAGTACAATCATTTTTAAAATTACTATAATTTCGCTTTATTTTCCTTAATTAAATTTATTTTTATTGATTATTATTTTCCATTGTTAATACAATGCAACATTTTATGGGCATAAATCCCACATATCATTTTAAATCCTTTATCGTTAATTAAGAACACTACTAAAGTAAATTGATAATTTCTTATGGTATTCATTGTATTATTAATTGGGCTGCATTTTTTTTTTAAAATAGAAGACTGTGTTTGTTTATTTTAAAATTTATTTAAATTGGACTAAAGAAATTAAGGAATATATATTTTGAAGATGTCAAATTAATTTAAAACTATGGAATAAATTTATACTAAATAAATAGAGAAAAATGCTCTATCTAATTATTAAATCTTACCTTGCATAAAAATTGTATAAAAAACTTCATAAGTGTTTCCGTGATAACATGCTATTGTTGTATTATCCAAGTTTATCACTGGATAAATTTTTAAGTAAGCATAACTATCAGTTTTTACAAAAATGGATCTTTTATATAGAATACTCCATGATTTATTTTGTCCATCCTTAGTCCACAAATATAATCTTCTCTTGCGTTCATAACTGTCAGACATTAGAAACCATTGTATTTTTTCAGAATTTATGGATTTATTGCAGTACAGATTTATAGAGCTACCTTCATAGGTTTCAATGTGAATATCTATAGAAAAATAAAGATGGATTAGATGAGCAGACAAAAAGATAAATTGCTGATAAGTAAACAGCTGATACTATATAGAAATATTTAATTATCTATTGTCTTGTCTATTCTTTTGCCTGCCTAACTATCTTTCTGTTTGCAAACTGTTACTTATCAACTTACCTACTTACATAGCTACCTAACTAGTTTTTTAAACTAGTTTTTTCATATCTATCTAATTATTTATTGATTTAATTGCCTTTCTGGGTATCTATATATATATATTATTATCTATCCATCTACTTATAACTTTCTATCTATCTATTTGGATATTTACCTATTTATTTTTGCATCAGGCCATCAATTTATTTAACTATGTAAACATCCACATATACACTCATCTATCTATCTATCTATCTATCTATCTATCTATCTATCTATCTATCTATCTATCTATCTATCTATCTATCTATCTATCTATCTATCTATCTATCTATCTATCTGTCTATCTGTCTATCTGTCTATCTGTCTATCTGTCTATCTGTCTATCTGTCTATCTGTCTATCTGTCTATCTGTCTATCTGTCTATCTATCTATCTATCTATCTATCTATCTATCTATCTATCTATCTATCTATCTATCTATCTATCTATCTATCTATCTATCTATCTATCTATCTATCTATCTATCTATCTATCTATCTATCTATCTATCTATCTATCTATCTATCTATCTATCTATCTATCTATCTATCATTTACTTATATTCATCCATCCATCTATTTATTTATCCATATAGCTATTCAACCATCCATCTACAATCTATCTATATGTTCACCCACCCCCTACTCTATATATTTATGTATCCTTTCATATATCCTTCCATCTATTCATTTATTTAACTATCTATTTTATATCTATTCATTCATCTACACATCAACCTGTATATTTATTTATTTGTCTGGCTTTATACCTATTTACTTGTGCATCCAACTATCCATTTATTTAACTATCTAGCTACTCAACTATACATTCATCTATTAGCTATCTCTGTCTATCTATTTACTTGCCTCTATCATTCTATTCTATCTATTTACATGTTGTTTAATTTTCCATCTATCTACCTAACATTCTACCTTCCTACCCACCTAGCTATTTATCCATCTATCATTCCAACCATTCATATTTATATCCATCTATTGATCCATCAATCTATCTATCTATATATCTAGCTACTCATTTACTGTTGTTTTTTTGTAAAAATATTATACATGTTTGTGCACTCCAGAAAAATTAGAATTTATTAGAGAGAATTTTTTTAGATTACGAACTGTTAGCTGATTAAATTGTATTAATTATAAAACTGTAAATTATCTTATTGAGATCATTTAGATGAATTTAAATGAATTAAGGTTAAGGTAAGTGTAAAAAATCAATTAATTATTAAAGAAATGTAAAATTAATTAAAAGACAGATTTTAGTCAAACAAAATAAAACAATGAGAGAGTTAAGAAATAAAAGTTACATCTTGGTTGTTGTTCATCATTTGGGGCTGTAATTTGCTAGATTCTCCATCAGTTCAGATTATTATCATTCAGTTCAGACAAAATGGGAATAAACAACAAAATGCTTGGTTCATTTTCCAGTTAATTTTTTCCAGTTCATTTTACAAAGAGGTGTCAGTAATCATAGCTTCAATAATGCACAGTGCTCTCAGTGAAAATAGGCTCAAAGAGTTTGGGAAACTGGCGGCAGATGAAACAATCTGGACAGCAGCCAAATATGAAGAGTTGATTTTCCAGTGAATTTCAAGTGAAGTTACCAAGAGGATGGTTGCAGAGATGGATGTTAAAAAGAGCTTAAATTGATGGTCACAGAGCTATACAATGAAGCAAGATGTGCTTGTATGCAGCTGAACTGGACTGGAGCCAATGTGTTTGGGAATCTGGGGTCTATGGAAACTGTTTTTTTAGCAGCCAGTCTGAATGTAAATTGTGGGAATTGAACCTCTGTGAATTGTTGAGATATTGTTATTGCAGACTATTTGTTATTGGGATTATTCTTGTATTGTTGAATTTTTTCTTATGTATATTTACCCATACATAAACATTTGGGTCAAAAAGATAGATGGATTCATTCTATCTTTTCACAAAGACTTTATCTTGTGTTTGGAAAGTGAGAGTTATCATTTATATAGATAAATCTATAAAGTGCATGTACATTAGCTTATTGGCTTATTAATATTACAGTTTATAAAACATCACACTATATAAAATAAATGTCTTATTTACATATGTTTAATTTAAAAAGAATGAAGTATCGTAAATTCTAGAAATTTCACAAGTGTCATTCATTCACATAGTAAAAAAGTAATTTAAAGTGATCAATTAACATCTTCACATTCTCATTTCCAAATACTTAAGATTTTCCCATACATAAACATTTGGGTCAAAAAGATAGATGGATTCATTCTATCTTTTCACAAAGACTTTATCTTGTGTTTGGAAAGTGAGAGTTATCATTTATATAGATAAATCTATAAAGTGCATGTACATTAGCTTATTGGCTTATTAATATTACAGTTTATAAAACATCACACTATATAAAATAAATGGCTTATTTACATATGTTTAATTTAAAAAGAATGAAGTATCGTAAATTCTAGAAATTTCACAAGTGTCATTCATTCACATAGTAAAAAAGTAATTTAAAGTGATCAATTAACATCTTCACATTCTCATTTCTAAATACTTAAGATTTGCCCATACATAAACATTTGGGTCAAAAAGATAGATGGATTCATTTTATCTTTTCACAAAGACTTTATCTTGTGTTTGGAAAGTGGGAGTATTCATTTATATAGTTAAATCTACAAAGGGCATGCACATTAGCTTATTAATATTATAGTTTATAAAACATTGTGCTATATAAAATAAATGTCTTATTTACATATGTTTAATTTAATAAGAATGATGATGTATCATAAATTTCACAAGCGTCTTTCATTCACATAATAAAAAAGTAATTTAAAGTGAACAATTATCATCTTCACGCTCTTATTTCTGTAAGCTCAAAAACAATTGATCTGGAGGTAGGGTCTTAATGATAGAGATTTTGAATTCTTTCTCTTTTGGCACTTATAAAAATAAAGCTTACTTAGAGCTATTGGTAGGCTCCATCTAGTGATCATTTAAACGTAAAATTAAAAGCAGGTTATGAAATTAATAACTTGTTTTATTAATTATTATAAGTGTACCTTTGATGGTTTTTGCGATGCTATATTGCAGAGGCTAATACTATATGGTGAAGCTGAGCTGAATTCAGACCCATTTAGCTATCTGGTTTGCAAAACTAGATTTGAAGACATTTACATGTCTGAAAAGTTCAGACTTTCAAATTGTTAGAAACGTGTATTATAAGTGCTGATGTTTGAGTTAGTATTTTAGATCTAGTTTCTAGACACCCAACCCTCCATTGAGGTGAGCCATAAGCTCAAAAACAATTGGTCTGGAGATAGCATCTTAATGATACAGATTGTGAATTCTTTCTCTTTTGGCACTCATAAAAATAAAGCTTTTTTAGAGCTATTGGTAAGCTCCATCTAGTTATCATTTAATTGCAATTTTAAAAACAATTTACAAAATTTATAACTTGTTTTATTAATTATTATATATACATGTATCTTTTTATTTTTAGCATTTCTTCATCATAATACTGTAAATTAAAGAAACAGGTATTGAATTGTATAATTGATTCATATGTGACTTATAACACACACATTCTTATTATATAACATAGATATGTTAATTTAGATTTGCATTGGAATTTACATTTAGATAAAGACTATTTAAGTTGTTAAATTCTATTCATTATATATATATATATATATATATATATATATATATATATATATATATATATATATATATATATATTGTAATGGAATATAATATGCCATTACATTATTTTAAAATGAAAGATCGTAAATAAAAATTGATTTATTAAAAAGAAAAAACTTAAAACCTGAAAATTAAAAGTTGTTTAATATATATATATATATTGTTGTGCAGATGGAAAACTTAAACTATTTTAAGAAAAAGTATTTGAAAGTATTTTTTTTTGTAAAAAAGTAAAGATTTGATATTTTTGAAAATAGAAATAGTGTTGATTTCTATAATCTTAGAAATTGGAAATGATTGTTTTATTAATTAAATGATTGTTCTAAAACAAACTAGCCCTTGGAGCACTTAGAATAAATTAAATGGTAAGAGAATAAAAAGAAATTAAATGACTAATGCAAGCACGAAATGACAGCATGGACCATTATTGAAACACCAGAGGATTAGTGATGTCTTGCTTGTTGAATCCGAAGATTGGATGATAAGAGGCTAATAAAAATATAAAAGCCAAATGATTATTATAGTTGGGATCTTAGAGCTGACTATGAATATATTGTTAATGATAAATTCCAAATATAAATATATTGTTATAACTAGCTATATTGTAGATTTTCACGATGTGGAAGTCTGCAATAAATTTAATTTTCCGGACAACCAGCTGAGGCCCCTGGATGACAGTTCCTGACCAAATGCATGGCAAAAAGTGGTTTTGTTTCAAAGAAGAACAAAATCTATGAAAGTGATCACAAAGATGGACTTCTAAATCTGCTCAATCTGTAAAGTATGAACTCTTGTATCTATCTAATAAGAACTTTTCTAAAATTGCAATTAATAGCTGAAAATAAGAACAATTATCTGGCCTAAAATCAATTATTAGTAAATTTTTTATGCATTTGTTTAAGCAATCATTTCCATTTCTCTTTTTTTTGAGTTATGTGTAAACTAAAATGTATCAAATTAAAGTTGGGTATGGATAGCTCCACAGATAAAAATTAATAACTATGTTTAAATTCATTTATGTTTATTTTAAGGGGTTAATTTCAGGCTATTTGTTTCATAGTTAGGACAATGCTTTTGGAGGGATATATGGGTGTTTATATTAATGTAGTGTGAAGTGTGTTTAGCAAACAGGGAAATGTGCCCAACTGAATGCATGACCCCAAAGAGGCAGTCATATCATTGAAATAGTCGCAGATGTATTTTTTGTGCCATTAACTCCTTCTATCTCTATGGACAGGGATTTATAAGTTGGCAGAAAGACCGCTTTCCCCCATACATAGCATTCTTTAATTAATTTATATACATGATTCCAGTACTGAACAAGGATCATGTCCTTTCAAATAATATCACAATGTCAGATGCACATTCCTGTCGGTGTGATTTTATGCTAGCATCTTTATATTGCATTGGTTATGATTATGTATCTGGAGGCAGGTGTTGGTTTGGCTACAAACTTTTAGTCTGAGATTGAATGAATGTTTTGATAAGTTTTTAAGTGAAAAAAATCTATGTAGCCTATCTATACTCAACATGCTAAAGTAAAATATAATTTAAATGTCCATCTGTGTGGTCTATTTAAAATAGTAATTTAAATTTAAAAAAAATTAATGTTAAAATCTAAAAATAAATTTATTGCTCAATTTTAAATGTGCGTTAATAAAATCTATTTGTGTGTTAATTACTGGCAATGGCTTATTTTATTTTATTGTTTTAAATATTAATATATTTTGAGAATATAAATCTGTTAAAACTTATAAAAATGTTTAAACCTCTGCTACTCTATGAGCTAGTGACATTGGGCTGACGGTCACAATGATATATATAAAAAAATAATTTTTTTTGAATCTTAACTTACGTATCTGCCTACTATATAAATTTTCTAGGTTCAAATGCCTAGATGGCGCCCTTGTAGTGCAGATATGGTAAAAACCTTTGATCACCCAGGTCCGCATGCTTTTAATATATATATATTGTACCTTTTGACTAGTTCCAAATAGGTTTATTGGGTCAATTTTTGAAAAATTTTAAATTAATGGTAAATTTAAATAGTATAAATGCTGTATGATATTGATAAGATTTTAAAAACTTTGTTAAAATAAACTTGAGAGTTATAATTATGTAAAGAACTATGTTAATATGCTAAAATTATACAATAAAGCTAAATATTATGATTTTTGTATGGTTGGGAAAACTGGCCATACTAAAATAATATACTAAATGTTCTATTAAATAAAGTGCTAAAAACTAATTTTAAAATAATGATTTAAAATTAAATAAGCTAATGTATTTTAAATAAAAAATAGATTTAATATTTGTGTTATAAATTATTTATTAAAAATATATTTATGGTGACAAATGTAGTTAATTTATTACAGTTTAAATAATTTTAAAATTTATCTATTCCAAATTGTATCATTATATTTTATTATTTTTATAATATAATATTTTGCAATAAAATGTTTAAGACAATGCAGTTTTCACACAGTAATTATAAAAAATTGCTACATATTGTCTGGTTTTAAGTCATGTGACCAGAAAATATTCATACTTTTGTGCTTACAAGGTTTCCAAAGAAAGTTTCAAAATTGTTTTAGAATTGTATTTGTTAAAAATTGAAACATTTGTGTATCATAAAAAGTAAATGTTAGAAAAATTTTATAAGTGTAGATAATAAAGTTAAATTTTAAAAATAGATACATTGAAATGAAATATTGGATAAATTAATACAGTATTATTTTTTAAAATGTTATTTTAAAGTGTTTAGTTTGTTTAAATAAAATTGTAAAATTAATTTAGAATTAAATTTTCTAATAATATTTGATATTTAATATGAGTCATACATTTTATTTTTAAATTTTAATAACCTAAACTTAACAGATATGTAAATTAGATCTTAATTTTAAGATTGAATAGCCAATCAAATTGTCAGTTTAATTTGGTATAAAAGTAGATGATCTCATTTTTCTAAAGTAATTAGGATCTGCCATGTATGCATAGATCCTAACTACTTTAAAAAATGTGTCACTTGTGCCTAATGCAAACCTCCAAATCGATTCTATACTGGTAAAATTCAGCCTATTATAGCTACCAGTCCCAATACATTATTAGCCATTGACCACTATTGTCCATTACCGAGGTTCAGAAATTTCCAGTACCTGTTGGTGACTTATGATGTATTTTCAAAGTATGTCCAGGCTTATCCAGTATGGGCAGCCGACTCTAAATGGGTAACCGAGCACTCAAAACCAACAGTTTCCTGATGTCAGAAAACCTGAGGTGATACTATACAACCATGGGTCAGCCTTTACTTCCAAAGAATGGAAACAGTGTATAACAAAACAGGGCATTAGTCACTAATTTACCTCTATCCATAACCCACAATCTAACCCATATGAATGCATCATGCATGAGATTAACAGATTGTTTCACACTCATCTTGTGACTAACCATAGGAAATGGGTAAATAATACTGAAAGGATCATCAAGTGTATTAACAACATTGTTAATGAATCAATGGGATTTGTCCCTCACCATCTTCACTATGGGAAGCCTTGCCCACAGCTATTTAAAACCCCATTACCTATGAATAAATCTCAGATCAATCCAAGTCAAGACCAAAGGGATGTCTGGGTATGCTTGGCTCATATGGCTGAATGATGTATACAGAGGGGAAACCCACACTGCCATGGCTTTCAAAAATAGGAAGATAAGGTATGGGTCTGGACTCCAAGACCTAGCAATACTACAAAAAAGGAATTTTGAAATTTTTTCCCCTTATACCAGGGACAATTCCAGATCAAATAAAAATATGGGGGGAATGCTTTCCTTCCTCAAGGAGAGTATGGTATTAAGGGGACATTCAACATAAGGCACTTAAAGCCATTTGAACCTCCTGATTGAAGAAAATAATAACAGAACAATAAATCACAGACAGATAGATAAGGAATTTGAACCACACTCATGAAGAACGATATATGAATATAGTTTACTTTAAAAGTTTTTGCCTTCAGGGATAGATGGGTAAAAATTTTTTAGCATATAGCAAAAAAAAAAACAAGAAAAACGGGGTCAACATTAATCTGATAATTTGTTTTTATGAATAAATCACATACTCCTTTCAAACCAGGTTGTTTTTTTGTCACCAGAACATCAAGTAAGATATTTTTTTTACAGTTTTTGTTTATCAATTGTACATCCAGGAAAATGAAGCAGAATCTGAGAGTCAGATTGTACTTCACAGCCCACCTCAAATCTTCCACTACCAAGCCAAATTCAAACCCTATTCTTGCACATATATTCCGCTCACTAACACATTTTTTTTGTTCCTTTTCTTGATATATTAACTAAAATGCTTCTTAATGAAGATATATGCATATCTAATTTAAACACAAGAAAAATAATAAATATAGTGTTTAAAAGGGGAATATGTATATGCATTAGGTAATAAAAGATTAATTGCAACAAACGTATAATATCAAAATATATTATATTTTCTGTATTTTTTTACTTATTTATTAAAGTTATAGTAATTATTTAGTAATTGCAGCTCAGACATATATAGATATTGTAGAAACAAAACCGACTGAGCAAATATTTACTAGAAAAGTTTGTTATATGTCATTCTATAAAATTTTGTCTTTTAAATTATTTGTGCTATTAAACTGTACTTTTCTTTTTAATCCAAGATGGAAGGTGCAATTGTAATTAGTCAAAAATAATTAAAGGTGAGAAACTTAATCTTATTTAATCTTCTAAAGGAACTTTAATTAAAAGTTTTTTTAAAATCAAAATTAGAAACTAAACTAATTGATTTGCTTTTGTCATAAACATTAGTCATCAAATTAATTTCGGTTTGAATACATATTTCTAACAATGGCATCTTCCAGCACAATGGATAAAGATTATGTAGAAATTTTTTTAAAAATTAGATTAGAGAATTATTAGCGGCAACCAATCAAGAAAGCATTTCACAAATATCGAGGCATAGTATAAAATGGACTAATTTTTGACCATGGGGGAGAACTAAAAGTCAATGAAAGCAGTTGCCAAATAAATCCACACTCATTTGATTCCAATGTGTCATGAGTAAATCCACTTCACTTTTCTCACCATTCAAGATGGCTCTCCCTGAAATCTGTGCCCAGGATCCCGATACTCAAAAAAGATAACTATATGCCTGTTTGTTGAATAATGAATTTACTACCTGCCTGAATAACTATGCTCATCAAACTAGATCTAGTTCTCTGAGGGAAATCTGAACATCATCAAAAGAACAGCCAAATTTGTACAGGGGTAACAATTTCAAATGCTGCTAGACTCATAAATTTACATTGAATAATTCCAAATCTCACCTATCTCTTTCTTTAAACACTTTGTAAAGCCTTCCTTGTAAAATTAATATTAATTATGAATTAACCAACTTATAAATTCTTACCTTGTTAGTCAAATGTACTTTGTTCTCTCTATATAATTTAGCAGTAATCTCTCCTACATTAAAGCTTTCCTGAACAATTATTATTTCTTAATTTCATGTCTATGTGGCAATATTTTATTTTCATTATTCTATTTTATGTTTTTGTATACTAAATTATATGTTGATAATTTCCCCCAGAATCACAAATGCCTATGCTATCTCTTTTACAAAACACCACTTCCTTACTTTTCAGAGGGTGATTAATCTAGTTTTTAATAAAAAAAAAATTGTTATTCTTATTATAGTGGATGCCTGTGAGTCAGGGAGAGTAAAATAAAAATCAGATAATTATTGTACAATGTTATTTTCGAAAAACTAAGCAAAAATTTGTTTTCTTAGACATGTTTTTTTTTTATTAATTAAATAATAGCACCAATTTCTAAAAACTTTAAATATACTTATGTGAATTAAATCAATATTATTTTCTTGAAATCACTAACCACCACCTACTTTATATATATGTAAGGTATTTATGAAAGCACTTAAAATCAACTATTTGTATTAGTTATACATTGAGGGAAACTTTATGTGTAATTTAAAACAATAAAAGGGGGGAATCCTCTAGTTCTATGAGCTATTATATTAGCATTAAGTGTACTTCTCCCATATCAGTAGTTAATGAAATTATACTGGTATGCTTGGTCTTTATCAATAAAGATAGGTAATAATTCTTTGTTCTTAGTTTTTACATTTGTATAATTATCTTAATTCAAGCGTTATGTGTATACTGGCCTTTAGTAATATATATTTGTGCTTCATTTCCTGGGCATATAGGAAAACCCGAGACACATCTATTTTTATTTCCAATTCCAATGACAAGGCTTGTAAACCCCTTGGGACTTATTCAGCGCTAGATTTTATTGCATTGGGTCTGCTCTGGCAAAAGTCCAGCCTATGGCAATTCAATAAAGTGCATCCTTCATTTGTGACCTGACCCTGCCAATGTTTGCAGAGAGTCATCTTCTTTATCCATAAACTGAAGCACCTTCTTGGATGTTAAAATGTATCGCTTCATTGCCATCATATATGTACCACTCTCCCATATTTCATTCATGCTAAAGCCTATCAATCTCCTAAATCATACTGTTATGATTATGCTAAATGGATTGTCATATTTATATTTTCATTCATACTTTCATATGCACTATTTCTGCCACAATTATTGTTTCCTAAATTGGCTTTCCACATACATTTTTATTTCACAAATGCAAATATATTTTATTAATCAAATATAATTACCATTTGCCATCAAACTCAATAATCTTATGCATTGGTTCAAGTGCTGTTGTTATATTAATGGTGGATTTAAAGAACTTTAAATAACTGTAATCCAGTGCTATTAAAAATCTTAGGTATACCATGTAATCTGTTAATTATTGACATATAAATAGCTGCATTAGAACAAAGTGATAAATTATTTGTTATTGCAGCATAACATGAATAAATATGCTAGTTTTATTGTATTGTAAGAGGGGTTAATGTCATCTAAGGGAGATAAATACCCATTTTTATTTATATTTTGACACAAATAACATAATCAATCATATATATCTCAAGTTAACTTAATAAATCTTATATATATTTCTAAATATCAAAGTCATTGTTTCATTTATTAAATAGTAATTATTTGATGTTATATAAAAGATTTAATTTACTAGATGATACAATCTCACTAACAGTAATATTCTATACATGAATAAATTCAAATTAGATTCTTTTTGTGTCATGGTTTTGTGATGCCAGTGGTGAGAAATAAATTAGATCAGTATCATCGGAATTGTTGCTCATAGGTTGGTAGATCTGGAAAATAGGCAAATAGGGCAGAGTTCATGAGTGTTCCTGACTTATGTATTTTGTGCATGATTGGACTCTAAGTACTTTTGCCTAGATGCTAGATCTTGTTATATAAACAGACAAAACCGCCTGGTATAATATATATATATAAATTATAACTTTTTGGGATATACCGCATCTTATTTTCCATTGAGCACCGATATTTCGACGGAATAGCAACTGCCATTTTCAAGGTTAACTTTTATCTACATCATATAACCGTGAAAACATTAAGTATAACATATATATATATATATGTCATATTATTATTACTATTTGTGGGAGCTTTTTCACTACATGGAATATCCCGCAAATAGTAATAATATGACATCTTTTATCCGTAAAAGAATTAGAATTAACACACACACATATATATATATATATATATAAATATATATATAATTGTAACTGGATGTACTGACCAACTCCACTCTTTGTTGGTTTTATTTCCTGATAAGCATATTGCAGGAAGGAACTATTGATTGGCATTCCCCAATGCAAATGGCACTCCACCTACAATAAGATTTCCTGCTCATCAGAAGATGTAGTGTTATAGAGACTAGAAGCATCTAGAAATTTATGTTTGGTTTTCCAAATGGCACCACTAGAGTTCCATCTCATTACAACATTACTTACCATCATTTGATTATGGCAAACATAGCTCAGAATGCATAAGATTCATGGGAGCAGGAAGCAATAAATGACTAGTGATGCAAAATAGAATTCAACAATTAAATTAATTCTAAGTAACAACAATTCATTAAGAAGTTCTTCTAATACAGTTAATTATTTGTAGCCATGTGAAAACTCATTTTTTAGTTCATATTATGAGAAGAAGTCTAGAAAAAATTCAGATAAGTTATCAGAGTGTAAACCCATTTTTTTGTTCACATGATTAAAAAAAGTCTAAAGAGGCATTTCAGGTAGATATATATGGACAATTAATCAAGTATTGATAATCACATTTTGATGCTGATAGAAGCATTTCAAGTTGGGATGCAGATAATATGTGTTCATAGTTAGATTCTGAGGTTGATAGAAGCATTTCATGTAGGTATACATATACAATTAATATGCAAATATTTTTAACCATTTATTCCAGGTCAGTAGAAGCATTTTAAGCTGGTATACATACACAATTTATTCATAAATACTTTTAACTATTGATTTCAATTCTATATAAGCATTTTGAGTAGATGTACAGATAATATCATTATTACAATTATTATTCCAGGTATGTGAAAGCATTTCAGGTTGGTGGAAATATGCAATTAATAAATAAATATTTATAATCATTTATTCCGGGTCTGTACAAACATTTTGAGTAGATGTACTAATAATATCATAATATCAGTATTACATTTATTATACCATGTTTGTGAAAGAATTTCAGGTTGGTAGACATATACAATTAATACATAAATGTTTGTAATCATTTATTCCGGGTCTGTAGAAACATTTTGAGCAGATGTACAGATAATATCAGTATTACAATTATTATTCCAGGTATGTGAAAGGATTTCAAGTAGATATACATGCTATAGATAAATATTACCATCATTATTAGAAACGGTTTAATATTTTAACATATCTTTGATTTTTAAAAGATAATTGACATTTCCATTTAGCTGGTTCATTTGAAATTACTATTATAATTATTATTAGAAGTATTTCTATTATTTGAACATATCTTAAATTTTATGAAATAATTGATGTTTAACTAATAAAATGTAAAATACTTATAAATGTGGGTGAGTGTTTGTAATAAAGTAACAACAATTTTCATATCTTGTTTTCATTTTTAAATAAAGATAAAAAAAAAAAACTATCATCAACTTTTGACTGAAGTTAATAATTAATTGTGAAAACTTTTCTTAAAACTAATAATATAAAATTTTTTCTCTTTTGTCTTATAAAAAATAAGTTATAATTTTAATTCATATTTTATTATAATTGAATCATTTCTAATTGCTTACCTCTAAATTCATGTCTTCATTTATTACTGCTTTTCTAAATAACTGGGGGTCTGTATTGAAGCTGAATGGCACATTAAAACTTCTAGGCAAGGCTTGGAGATTAACATGATTTGCAGATAGAAAGAGGTCAAGCAGTCTAGCTGAGTGTCATAAATAGAATGATTTTTCATTAAGTCACTTTTCTAGAAATCTTATAGGTAAATCATGTCTTCAAATTAACAAATCTTGTCTCTGAATCATTAACCAATTTCTAACTATTTTTTAGCCTATTTATATTTTTTCTCTCTGATAAATGGATTCACCTTACATGCTCTTTTCATTCCATTGGTGGCAAGGCTTTTTCATCTTTGTCCATGTTTTTTAACACTTTAGATCATTGAACATTTTCTCTTTGGTGGGAACAGACTTTTAATTAGTGACTATTTTCAATTATCTGCCTTACCTGTGTTTTTGAATCTTAATTTTTCTTGCCTGTGGCACAGTGATTTGACACCTTTCATTATTATACTACAGTTATTCTGCCTTAGAAGTTTTCTTCAATCTGATTTTATTTAAGTGTCTTTTAACTTAGTAGTTTTAATAAAAAATATATACTTTTATCCATTTTTAATTGCACTATAAATGTGTCTGATTTCTTTTTTGTTTGACCTGATTTCTTTTTTGTTTGACCAAATTGTTATGAATTAACAAATTATCATTTTAATTGTGGTCAAATTTATTACTTTTTATCTCTCATTAAAATATTATTAGTCTTCCTTAAATTATTATGTCTTCTTTAAATTATTATTAGTCTGACTTGGCTTTAACTTATGTCATTTGAGTGGGTCTTATTAATATATACATGAAACAGCATGTCTGTTACATTACCTCCCATCAAGTTTTTGGATTAAATTGCCTGGAAATAATTTCATTACACACTGTATCACTTCTACTATTTATTATTATTTTATTGTTGTTTTTAGGTTTGGAGATATGTCAATGAAATTGGTATGATGAGACAGGGAAAGTGGATATGTGAATTGTATCCTCCAATGTCAGGATAAGCAGATGCCTAAGCATGGACTACCAGTACACCATAGCCTATGATGTCACAAAAATACTTTATTTTTAAGCTCCATTTTTAAGCACTGCCTCTCTATGTACCTAGAGAGAGATCATCCATGAGGAATATCCAGAAAAAAATCAGGCCCTAAGCCAGCTCTGCTCATCTCCTGTAAGTCTTAGGTGCCTATACATGAGGTCTATCCATAAGACCATGACCTATTTATGAAGACAATATACACATCTGGACTATTCTAGGAGCTCAATCATAAGGGTCTGTACAGTGCCAAGCATATACTTCAAAGAATCATGAACACAATGCATCCATATCATCCGCTCAATCGTCCACCTGCATCAATATAAAATACACAACCTCATGCATCACTACATCTCTCTCAAAAACTTCTTTCATCAGGTACCTTTGCTTCATTGTTCAGGATTGTAGCTGCATCCTGGCATGGGAGACTGAGGATCATGATCAGTTCTCCTGTAAACCTTTTTTCTGTTATATGGCAATGACTTCTGAATTCACACCAGATATTATCATAATGACATGCTTCTCTGACTTCATACTGTCTTTGTAGCTCATTGTTGCTATTTGTTCTTTTTATCACCTGGGTCATGTTTCTTCACTTTCTCTTCCAATATGGTGCTTTTTTCCTCCAACCATAATGCTATGGTGGTGTGTCATGATTATTGTTATAATTTTGATGACATTTTACTTTTGTAATTGATGGCTCCAACTTTTGGTCCATCATTTCTTCTATATGGTAGTTTATATGTAATTTCAAATCTTCCTTCTTTGTTTGCTGATGTACTGCAGCTTTTGTATGCAGTTAGGAGCTTAGCCACCTGTTCAAGGGATCAGTGATCTGTTCCAATCAGCATCCACTCTATATAACTTGGAAGCTGTGGTGTATTGACCTGATGATCTGGAGTTGTGACAGAGGATCAGATGTCAGGTTTCTTAACTTGACCACCTGTCTTCTAGAGAAGGGTGTGTAAAGTTCTCCAAGTAACATTTTTAATGGGATACCTTGTATTTAATGTCCTCCTGAGAATCATCACTCCAGTTACAGCTTGTTAGTGGCTGCTTTGAATTCCTCAAATAGGGAGTCCCACCATGCCTGTCCTGCACCAGGAAGATGGCTACAGGATATTTTTAGCTTTTCTTCCTCTGACATTGTATTGATGTTGAAATACTGTTCCACACTTTTTATATATTCAATAGGTGCTTCATTGAAACCTCCTGTAATGTTTTTATTTTTAGGATTTGATTTACAATTCCTAGCATTTCTTGTCTACTGGCACATCTTGATTAACTTTATAATTTTCTTCTTGACTTTCTTTTGGGATTGTTTCTGTCCTTTCTTTTATTGGAAATGCACTGCTACTTTTTATTTCTACCTCTCTCATTTGGGTGGACAATCTATCCACCTGCTCCTGGATGGATTATTGGATTTTTATCATTTTAATATCCATGGCATGCACATTTGGGTCTTCTGCAGTGCTTGGTGAACTAGTGACCCTTTTACTTCATCCTTAACTTCCTCCTTGAGTTTTAATATTCTAACTGTAATTTTTTCATTATTTTACCAATCTTTTCATTCTGGCTTTTAATTGGTTTTTTAATTTGTTTTTCTATTCTGTCACTTAAAGTTTTATTTGCTTTTATTATTTGTTTTTTATCTTCTTCTCTTTGTTCATCTTCTTTTCTATACTCTTCTTCTCTTTGTTAATGGCCTCTTCTCTTTGTTCATTCATAGTTTTTATTAGATGGCTTATCATTGATGCTCCCTCTGTTTTCTGAGCTTGTTGCTTATCGTCTTCTTTTAGTTCTTTAACTTTCTGTCTTTCTTTTTCCTCAGGAAGAATGTTTTCAGTTTCTATATTCATCATTTTTTTGCTCTGTTTATCATCTATTTGTATTTTGATTTTTCTTTTCTAATATTTTTACTATTTGATAATTTTATTTAGATGCGATCTCCATACACTCCATGATTTAGCTGAAAGTTTTTGTTCTGCCTATTTCACCATGTTAGCCATTCATTTTTATGTGCTCTTACTTTTTCTTTATTTCCCCCATTTTATACATTTTACATCACTGCACCATGTGCACTGCTCCCACTCACAGAATCATAATTTACTTTTGCCTTTTACATTTCTTCTTCTTTTTTTATGCCTATGGGCAAGCTAGCTAGATTAGACCTCACAATTAGAGCAACAAATGTAACCAAATGTAGTGACAAACCCCACTCTTTGTTGGTTTTATTTTTTGATCAGCATATTGCAGGAAGGAATTATTGTTTGGCATTCCCCAATGCAGATGTCACCCACCTACAACAATATTTCTTGCTTTTCAGATGGTGTAGTGCCTTAGAGACTGGAAGCATCTAGAAATTTATGTATTTGGTTTTCCAAATTGCATCACTAGAGTTCCACCTCATTACAACCTTACTTACAATCACCTGGTTATGCGAAACATAGCTCAGGAGACATGAGATTATTGTGAACAGGAAGTAATGATGGTAAATAGAATTGAACAAGTAAAGTAATTCTAAATAACAACAATTTTATTTAACAACAATTCATTAAGAAGTTTTTCTAATATAGTTCATTATTTGCATCCATGTGACAACTTATTTTTTAATTCATATTATGAGAAGAAGTCTAGAAATATTTCAGGTAGGTTATCCAAGTGAACACCCATTTTTTTGTTCACATGATGAGAAAATGTCTAAAGATGCATTTCAGGTATATATATATATAAAAGACATATTTTGCAGGTTCATTGCGGGTTCATCCATGTTAGAAGTTTTTCTAATATAGTTCATTATTTGCATCCATGTGACAACTTATTTTTTAATTCATATTATGAGAAGAAGTCTAGAAATATTTCAGGTAGGTTATCCAAGTGAAAACCCATTTTTTTGTTCACATGATGAGAAAATGTCTAAAGATGCATTTCAGGTATATATATATAAAAGACATATTTTGCGGGTTCATTGTGGGTTCATCCATGTTAAAATATTTTAAAATTCTGACATTTCGAAATGTCAGTATTTTAAAATATTTTAACACGGATGAACCTGCAAAATATGTCTTTTATATATGGAACCCATGTAAATCTTCGTATCAACATATATATATATAATGGAGTTTGCAGAAAAAGAAAAACTTTATATTATGAATTCATTTTTTAAGAAAAATGTTAAAAGGAAATGGACATGGAAGCATCCAAATGAAGGTACAGCAGAATTGGATTATATTTTGACTAACAGAAAATACATATTTCAAGATTGTTCTTAATAAATTTAACACAGGAAGTGATCATCGATTAGTAAGGTGTAAGTTACGTGTTAATGTAAAACTAGAGAGACAAAAATTATTAAGAAAAACAATATTTACAGTTGATATTCCTAATCTTCAGAAACATTCTAATGAATTTAAATTAGAACTTACAAATAGGTTTCAAGTGTTAGGAGATTTTGAACATGATTCAGATATGAATGAAATTAATATGAAAATAACTGATACACTTTTAAAAAGTGCAACAAACATAGCTGGTAGAAAAAAGCAGCAATTGACTAATAAAATTTCTACTGAGACTAGAGAATTTATGAAGAAAAGAAGGAATATGAAGATATACAAAAATGTTGTATTAAAAAGAATTGAATATCTCGAATTTTGTAAAATGGTATGGAAAAGAGTTAAAAATGATATAAGAAAATATAACTGTGAAATAGCAAGGAAAGCTGTAGAAGAAAATAAAAGTCTCAAGTATGTTAAACAGCATTTTGGTATTGGTAGGAAATTTATATCTGCAATAAGAAAAAAAAGATGGAATTATTACTAAAAAGAGAGATGACATCATGAAATTGGTAGAAGATTTTTATCAAAAATTATATAGTAATAAAGAACAAGTACCTCCTATATCTATTACATCTTCCGAATTGCCCAGAATTTTAAATGAAGAAGTGAGACATGCAATTAAGTGTATGAAGAAAGGAAAGGCTCCAGGAAATGATGAAATTATAATTGATATATTAAAAGAAGCAGGTGAAGAAATAGAAACAATTTTAGCAAAGTTATATATCAAATGTCTAAATGATAAAGATGTACCTGAAGATTGGAAGAATGCAGTAATAATATTTATATTTAAAAAAGGTGATAAAGAAGATATTAGAAATTACAGACCTATCAGCCTTTTATCAGTTTTATATAAAATTTTTACCAAGATAATTACAACTCGTCTACAGAGAACTTTGGATTTCCACCAACCAAGAGAACAAGCTGGATTTAAAAGTGGTTTTAGTACAATAGATCATATCCAGGTATTGAGAGAAGTCATAGAAAGGACAAACAAATATGAGTTGTCATTATGTTTTGGATTTGTAGATTATGAAAAGGCATTCAATTCTATACACATTTCTTCAGTGATTAAAGCATTGGATCATCAAGGTATAGATCCAGGATATTGTCATATTTTAAAGAATATTTATAAAAATGCAACAGCAACAATTAGATTACATAATGATACTGGAAATATCAACATTGAGAAAGGTGTAAGACAAGGTGACTCCATATCTCCAAAACTCTTTACAGCAGTGCTGCAAGATATATTTTGTGGATTAAAATGGGAAACTAAAGGAGTGAAAGTAAATGGAGAGTATTTAAGTCATTTAGATTTCGCAGATGATGTAGTTGTTTTTGCAAATAATGCTTCAGAGCTGCAGGAAATGTTGCAGGAGTTAGAAGATGAAAGTAGAAAAGTAGGACTAAAGATAAATGTTAAAAAGACTAAAGTAATGTTTAACCGATTTGCTCAAAATATGAAAATAAAGATTGATTATGAAGAATTAGAAGAAGTTAACAATTACAAATACCTTGGTCAGATTATTAATACAGATGGAAACATAATGGAGGAAATTAATCATAGAATTAAACTTGGTTGGAGTGCTTTTGGTAGAAATAACTTGATACTAAAAGGAAATATGCCTATGTGTTTGAAAAGGATGGTTTTTAACAAATGTGTTTTACCAGTTCTTACTTATGGATCTGAGACTTGGACACTAATAGAAGAGCAATACAGAGACTTCAGACTACTCAAAGGAGTATGGAGAGATGTATGTTGGGAGTAACAAGAAAAGATGGGAAATGCAATGTATGGGTAAGACAACAAACAGATGTTACTGACCTTATTGAAAAAATTAAAAGATTGAAATGGAGTTGGGCTGGACATATTGCTAGAAGAGATGATAATAGATGGACAATTGAAATTTTAAACTGGATTCCAAGAGATTGTAAAAGACCCAGAAAGAGACCACATGTGAGTTGGATGGATGAAATAAGAAAATGTGCAGGGGTGATGTGGAGAAGAGAAGCTAAAGATCGGAGAAGATGGATTAAACTTGGAGAGACCTTCATCCTGCAGTGGATTGATAATGGTTGATGATGATGATGATGATATATAATAAACAAAAACAAGAAAAATTTTTAACCTGCCTATAGCTTGCATTTTATGATCACAGATGGAGCTCTACCAATAGCCCACTCAAGCTTGTTTTATAAAAAATGCTGAGAGAGAATCGAAAATTCAATATCTCTTTCAAAGAGATATTGAATTTTCGATTCTCTCTCAGCATTTTTTGTAAAACAAGCTTGAGTGGGCTATTGGTAGAGCTCTATCTGTGATCTATATATATATATATATATATATATATATATATATATATATATATATATATATATATATATATTATAATTGAAATAATAAATTTAATGGTTTACAAACTGTTACAAACAATTCTTAAATCTGCAGAAGTACTTTTGGTTAATTTCTTAAACCTGTCTCAAGCTGCCATTAAATTCAAAAACAAAAGTGGAAGGAAATGTTATTCATTCAAATTCCATGAATCTCATATTTTAATGTTAGCAGCTTGTCGATTTATTAAATGCATTTTATTCCTGTTTATAAAAATTGCCTCTTTAATTTTTCTTTTACTATGGTTTCTTTCTTCATGAAGAATTTTCACATTTTCAAAATCAAATTTAAATTTATATTTACATGTTTTTTCATGATCAAGAAAAACTGAAGGAGATATTAAATTACCATTATTTTTACTTTTTACATGCTTATATAACAGTTCATACTACTTCAATTTCTTCTCAATGCTACACCTATATATGATAGCATATAATCACAAAAAAATTAATATATGATATTACTTTTCTGCTTGACAGGTATGACATCCTTAGAATTATTGACTAGTTTATTAATATTGTTTGGAATGTAGAATGAAACACTAAGCACATTCTTATATATATGTATCAGACTTTTAAATATATTGGTAAGATTTTACAAGACTTTTTAGGATTTGGGGAAAATACTATTGCTTCATCATTTGACTTTGTAAATAGTATTAAAAATTTGGTGATTGATGAGAATGATGTTATTGCTTCATTGGATGTTACAAAAATGTATGGATCTATTGATAGAATGAATTCCATAACAATTATTGAACATGCATTAAAAGTAAAAATATTTGTATATATGTGATAAAGTTTATTGTTGATTCTTTAAATTTTTTTAATGATAACATTGTTGCATCTTTTGAAAGTCAATATTATAAAATGTCTAAAGGTTGGCCTATGGGTCTACCTGTAGTTCCACAAGTTTGCATTTTTGTTTTATCTACATATGAGAATAGTATTTTAAATATGTCTACTTTTGGGGATATTAAAATTTATAAAAGATATGTAGATGATGTTTTTGTTTGTGGAAATACTAATAGTATAAATTTGCTTGTAGAGGAATTAAATAAGTTGAACGGCTTGAAATTGACTATTGAAAAGGAACAGGACAAAAATATTAAATATTTAGATTTAATTATTACAAGAGATAACAGTATATTAAAATTATAAATTAATAATTAAGCCACTGCAAAAAAAGAATACATAAATTGCAAATCAAAAGTACCAATGATGCATAAGATGGCAAGTTTTTAGTTTCAGAATGAAAAATTATGTCGTTACCAAGGTGATAAAGTGAAAAATATTGAAATATTTGCCAAAGAATTGCTTGATGTTGGTTATAAAATGGAACAAATAAACAACACTTTATGTCAATTTAAAAAAAGTTATAATGATTTAAAGAAAATGAAGATTAATAGTAAACAATGGATATCTATTCCATTTATTTCCAATCCACAAGTAAATTTTTAAGGATATATATATATATATTATAATAGTAACTTACAGTTATTATTATTGG